>ML099209.1:52021-92882 GCA_003697995.1 Taxidea taxus jeffersonii
ATTTTTACTTTTCCTACCACCTTAACTCCCACCCCCGTTGCATCGCCCCGATATGAGGAAGTGGAGATGTCATGCTGTTTTTAAGAGTAATTGACAATCAGTGTCCAGCACAGTCCAACTCTGAGTATATACTCAATACATTTCTACTTACTAGAATGGAAAAAAATAGAATTGAATTGAAATATCCCTCTGACAACTTCAAAACCTGGAGCATCACTTACTCTTCTCTCATTTCTGACACATAGTAGGAGCTCTGTAATCAGTACATTGAAATTGAATACCCAGGTTCAAATGAAGTGTTCAGGATTACATTCTGACCTAGACAGCTATGCTATTGCTAACTTGTCTTATGACTATTACTCAACAAACCTTCATTGACCAGCTAATATGTGCAAGGCCCTGTTCCAGGCTTACTGGAAGATCATGGAGGCTGAGTGAGGAGAAGAGTAGAAATGAGGACATCATAATACCTGCAATCTCCCTAAGCATTTGGTACTTTCCTAGACCACTATTGGCAAGTCCAGCCCATTGGGGTGAATTGCTTTTCTTCTCTGAAAACATCTTCATTTTCCTAGTCCAGATCCCATCGGTACTTAAAAGTGTACCATGATTTGCCCTCATTTCCTATGCATTTGCTGGAACAGAGAAATGAAAGTCAATTGATGCATATATTTGGAATTGATTACATTAAGATTTCTCTTAGTGAGATAATCACATGAAAGACTTGAGAGCATAGAAATCTAATCACACTCAATCTTCTCATGTGATATATTTTTAAATTTTCATTTATTGGAAGAAAATTTTGACTATCATTCCTCCACTTGTAAGAGTATTGTACAGTTTATTTTAAATGTGCTGCCTCCCAGCTACTACTTAGGTAGCCTGGTCAGGACATCTTCATCTTTAGAGATGAATCATCATCAAGGACCACTCACTCTTCTTTGGGTTTGGTCCAGCTATCTACCAATGAATGATGGGATTTAGCTCATTTCTAATATTCATCTATAAATCTAAACCTATAGAAATAAAATTTTATACTGCAGTTGACAACCTGTATGAAAAGTATCAGCACCATGGGATTTATAAACACCTAAAAAATTGCATTTGTGTAATAGATTACTTGAGAAGCCTTTAATTTATAATGCAACCAACACCATTAGGATATTATGACAGATTCTGGATGGATTTTGTAATTCTTCTCTCAAGACAGTACAATTACTAAATCTCTGTTCTTCACTTGGGAGTTCATCTATGCAGTTAAAAGAAAAAAAAAAACCACAACTATCTTCCTGACAAACCCAGAATGCTGAGATCTAAAACACTGATTAATAGACAAATCCTCGGGACGCCTGGGTAGCTCAGTTGGTTGAGCGGCTGCCTTCGGCTCAGGTCATGATCCCAGCATCCTGGGATCGAGTCCCACATCGGGCTCCTTGCTCGGCAGGGAGCCTGCTTCTCCCTCTGCCTCTGCCTACCACTCTGTCTGCCTGTGCTCGCTCTCTCTCTCTCTCTCTCTCTCTCTCTCTGACAAATAAATAAAAATTTAAAAAAATTTAAAAAAAATAGACAAATCCTCTAACCTAGAACACTGAGGTGGAAATAACCAAGAAAATGTTCATGCATGACTTAAACTGCACTTCGTGGGATTTGGAAGGGGGTGAGGGAGGAAGGAAGTACATGAATAAATGTCTGAAACTGAATCATACTTAGACATCTGAAAAGGTAAACTATCTGAGTTCTAAATTGACCTCTGAAACTACTTCGTCCCAATCGCTCATTCCACATTGGAAGAAAATGAGGCCCAAGGAAGGGAAGGCATTTTCATTTAGCTATTTAACTACTAGTCAGTTGAAGAGGTGTGGAGTAGGACTGAGTTTTCCTGATTCCCAATCCAGTATCCATTCTGCTTGCTATAAGGGTATATGCCAGAAATCACAATAGTAAAATAATATGACAACAAATCAGACTAAAACATAATAGAAAGGAAGAACATAGAGAGGAAAAAGCTAAAAAGCCATTTTTAAATTTACTATTGTCTTAGTCCACTTGGATTGCTGTAACAAAATACTACATAAGACTAGGTAGCTTATAAGCAGCAGAAATTTCTTTCTCACAGTTCGGATGGCTGGAAGCCCAATAACAGGGTGTCAGCATTGTCAAGTCAGGGCCCTATTCTGGGTTGTAGACTTCTCCTTGTATCTTCTCATGGTGGAAGGGGCAAGGAAGCTCTCAGAGGCCTCTTATAAAAGGGCACTAATCTCATTCCTGAAGGTTTCACCCTTATGACCTAATTGCCTCCCAAAGATCCCACATCCTAATATCACCACCTTGGATGTTAGATTTTCAACAAATGAACGGGCGGGGGGACAAGGACACAATAGACCATAGCAACCATGGAATGGATATTGGCATCTTCCCATGTTTTGGGGGGGGGGGGTTGTGCTTGTTTGTTTATATAGATTTTAAGTGGATCATACATTTATAAGACTATATAAAACATGTATGTACAATTTGGAGGAGCTGGCAAATTATAGATCATGAGCCAAATCTAACCCGTTACCTGTTTCTGTAAATTAAGTGTTATTGGAACACAATACATCCAGCTGTTTGTGTATTTTCTGTGATAGACAATGCATGACACACAAAGTCAAAAATATTGACTTTACTATCCGGCCCTTTACAGAAAAAGTTCACAGACACATTAAAGTGTCTGTAATAAATACTACATTAAATAATAATAATAATAATAAATACTAATATATATTAGCATATATATATACACTAACAAAATATATTCATGCTATGAATATATGAAAATATATTCATGCTAAATGAACTCCCAAGCACCTAACAACCAACTAAGGAAATTGACCCTTAGCAATACTTTCAAAGATCTGTGAGCCCCTCCCTTATAACATCCTCCTTTTCCCTCCCATTCACGACTTTGTTTGAAAAGCCAAGTATGAAGCACAAACCTCATTCTAAAGAATAGGGAATGTTGCTATCATGAGATGAAGGAAAACAAGGAAAGGTATGCTGAAGGTCATGCAATCTCTATCACAACTACTCAGCTCTACCACTGTGGCACAAAATTGCCACAGACAATACACAAACAGCTGAGAGTTTTCTGGAGTAATGGGAATGAGGTTATGAATGAGAACTGGGAAACACAAAGTTCACCTCATTTGGGACATCTGGCAGGGCTGCAAGGTGGTCTGGTATTGGAGGTCTGACAGGAAGGTTGTAAGGAAGGGAGGGTACTCTGGAGTTATTGCTTTTAGTTTCCTCCCAGGTAGTGAAGAGAGTACCTCTGCAGGATGAAATGGTGTTGCTGGCTGATCCAGGCAGAAGGTCCTGAACAGCAGAGGAGGAAATTTACCAGCAAATGTGAAGCCAAGAACAGGTAAGAATCTGGACAAGCCTCCCCAGGGCATTCTGTCTTCAGAAAGAAGACTATAGGATGGAGGTAGCATATCTTAATCAAATTGCTCTAATCAGGACCAGTGATACCCAGGACATAGCTGTGACCCTGGGGTTCTGCTCACCTTCCTCCTATAATTCTCTTCACCCCTTTCTGATGCTGCCTGTTTTCTCTAGCCTGTGTTTTTCTCTCTCTTGATTTTCTTTCTCATTTGGTAGAAAACAGCCTCTAATAGATTCTTCAGAAATGGTTTGTGGGAGGTCAATGTTTTCAAGACCTAGAATTTCTGCAATGTTTATATTCTAACATATATTCAACTGGTTATTTGGCTAGTATAGAATTTAGGTTGAAAACTGCTGACACTACATACACACACACATACACACACACAATACGTGAGAGAGAGACAGAGAGTGCATAAGAACTAAAGATAGAATTTGATGACACTCTCCTTATAGGTAGTGTACTATCAGAGTTAGAGAAAACAGCTGGATTACTCCTTGTCACTGCCCTTTTATAACTCAGGACTACTCCACAATAGCAAACTAACATATACAAACAAACTATGGTCTTCCATTTGAGAATAATTGCAAACACCAAGTTGTCTGGCTCTTGAACCAAATTTAGCAGCTATGAGGCCATATACACCACCTCAGAAGGAAAAGGGTAAATAAGATAGAGGAAGTAGGAAGCCCACACTACACTGGATAATTAGCATGCCTTTTGCTGTGCAGCATCCAGATTGTTTACCTATTTGGGGGGCAGTGCCTACTGTATGAGCTTTCTTTGTAGCAGAGAAGCTAGAAATGCCTAATACTTGCTTCCCTGTGGTTAAATGGGGGCTGTGTCTTTAAATGCCCAAGTGTAATGGGGTTACATGTAATTGAATATACACAAATGGCAACTCTGTATGTATAACTGTATCAGTTTGCTAGGGCTGCTATAATAAAGTACAACAGACTGGGCAGATCAAACATCAGAAATTTATTTCCTTGTAATTCTAGAGGCTAGAAGTCTGAGATCAAGGTGTCGGCAAGGTTGGTTTCTCCGGAAGCCTCTCCTCTTGGCTTTCAGATGTTCTTCTTAACCTTTGTATTCTCATATGGTCTTCCTTCTGTGGCTTTGTGTCCTAATCTCCTCTTCTTATAATGATGCCAGCTATATTGGATTAGGACTATCTACAAGTATAGTCACATTCTGATGTACTGGGAGTTAAGACTTCAACACATGATTTGGGGCAGGGGCACAATTCAGCCCATAACAATGATTGGATTTTATTATATTCATACTAGTCTAGACTTTTAAATTTTTTTTATTTTTATTTATATAAATATATTTTTTAATTTATTTTTCATAAGTGCCTTGTAAACAACAATCTAAGGTAGTAAATGAATCAACTTTGCAGAAAAAGCATTTAGTTATCCATATTAGCATTACTTAGTGCAGTGCCTGTTAAATAATATTTGAGTCATTATACATATAAGAAAAAAGTTATATAATTACTGTATAAATTTAACTATTATAAAATGGAACTTAAAATATTCTGATTTTTAATTAGTTCCTCATAAATTTTTTCACTTTTTATTTTTTTTTAATTTCTTTTCAGTGTAACAGCATTCATTGTTTATGCACCACACCCAAGGCTCCATGCAATCCGTGTCCTCCACAATACCCACCACCAGGCTCACCCAACCTCCAAACCCCCTCCCCTCCAAAACCCTCAGTTCCTCAGAGTCCACAGTCTCTCATGCTTCCTCTCCCCCTCCAATTTCCCCCAACTCCCTTCTCCTCTCCATCTTCCCATGTCCTCTGTGATATTCCTTATGCTCCACAAATAAGCAAAACCATATGATAATTGACTCTCTCTGCTTGACTTATTTCACTCAGAAGAGATTATGCTGAGTTTCTCGTAATTTTAACAGATACAAAGAGAAGAATCTTTAATGCTCTACAATGACATTTAAATTGATCATACTTCAAAAAGTAAGGTGGTGATAATTTCAGATTGTCTTTGTACAATCTCTAACAAAATTTTAATCATGGCTACTAATGACAATTCAACCATTAATAGTATGTCACTCTTTCATATACTTTCATTTTATAAATGGCAAGTTCACACTTATGTATTTAGGAGAATCTAATTAGCTTGATTATTTATGTTTTTCTTAACAATAGCAGGGAATTTTTAAAAAGTAAATCTATAAAAATTTCATTTTTATCACTATTCTAGAGCTATCTTCACCTCAAGCTGATTAAATACCATTGTCCCTAAGCAATGAAAATTGAAAGAATGTATATTATACAGGCATACACACCTTGATACATTTTGGTCCTCTGGGAAAATACAGAATATCTTTTCAAAGTGTTTACATAGATGACAGTATAGCAAAGAGTTTCTTAAATTATATAATCAACTGAACCAAATAACTTATATTGGGTTCTTCTTGGTAAAATGTCATTTTAGAACTGTAGTGTAGTAACAACAGCACTAGTTACATATGTGGACTACCTAATCCCACAGGCATGAAATTAAAATGATGAAGGATATTATCTCCAACAAATTAAAGTTCATTCAGAGCAAGTAACTAAGTTATTGGTAAGTTTTAACTCAACTTCTGCCTTAGGCAAAGTCCTTGGCATCCCTCTCTACATCAATTCCTTTAAACTATAAGAATTAGTCATGTCTCAGGGCACCTGGGTGGCTGGCTCAGTCAGTTAGGTGTCTGACTCTTGATCTCAGCTCAGGTCTTTATGTCACAGTCCTGAGTTCAAGCCCCACATTCAGCTCCATGTGAGGCATGGAGCCTACATTAAAAAAAAAAAAAAAAAAGGAGAAGAAGAAAAAAGGAGACAGAGAAAAAGAAGATCTATTAGCTGTGTCTCTAAATGCCCAAGGAAATTGGTATGGCTCAATAAAACCAGGAGGTGTGAATGGATATAAATGGGTAAGTCATATTAATCAAAGTGTGCTTATTGATTATTATCCTCCATATGGTTCATATGATGCCTGCTTGGTCAGTATGTCAGGGGATCTGGATGCCACAACGGATTTGAATGCTTGAAGTAAACCTATGCTTTCTAGTTCAAGTGAGTAAGGGAAATACTCATTTCCTGGATTGCACAGTGGGAAATGAGAATACTGTGTATATGCTAGGCAATTTATGTTAGGGTTCTATAGTCAAAGGTAGTAAATTTCAGTTTGTTAAAAAAGTATAGCAGTTTACAGGAATGAAAAATGCAAATATTGACTAATGACAAATATTTCTAAAGAACTCTGACCTAATGTAGAGGCAGAACAAAAAGGTTCTTTGGGAAAAGATCTCAACATCTATAAGCCACATTTCAGTGAACAAGAAGTTCATTTTCATAAGTGAACTCCCTAAAAGGCCACAAGTCAACTAGCATACCTGTTTCATCTGAGCTGAAATGAGTTTCACAAAAATGATCATAGAGCTCTATCCAAGTTTCACTTCAATATCACGGAAGGAATGTCTATTCCCTATTAATAAGATGGAATAATATTATTTTCTATCTTGTCCTATAATAACTATGTTTCTGGGTCTTCAGTGGCTTTTGTGGTAAGAGAAGTAGTTGTCCGTTGTCACTGTTCAACTATACGGCCTATGGATGGAAACTAATGGCCTGTTATCTCTCAGCTCAGAAAGCACCCAATGGTCCTGTTAACTTGGCCTCACTTCATTGGCATAGTTTACCATCCTGTGATCTGGCTCCATCTCTCACTGCATCTCTGACCCAGTCAGTCTACCCTGCAATCCTCAAATACAAGATCACCTTGTCCCAATTTTTGTGATCCCCTTCATAAGTTCACCATCAAATACTATCAGTTATATTCCACTCTCCTTCTCAGGACCCAAGGGGCCTCTAGATGCTTTCTCTACTACATGGAAGACCAGGAAACTGAGGAGCAAAACTTAGGCCATAGAAATACTTTGTAAGACCTCCCAAATTTGAGAAGCAGAGTAAATGGTTTTCTTGTTTAGGCTTTCCTCCCAACCCCAGGCTGGAAATGTGAATCTAATGCATAAATAAAACACTACCTGATTCCCATACCTCTTATCTCTTCTCTTTTCCTTAATTCACCAGGGACAGGGAAGGCTATGTGTACCCATTAGGGGTCTTAACTTGAAGCAATAGAAAGCAGTTTCTCTAAATTGAACATAAAATAATTTTAGTCCTAGATAACAGATTCCAGAAGAGCTGAAGAACCAAGCATAGCGTTATCATGGCTAACAGCAACATCACGGAAATGGGTCCTGGAAGATATAGTGCCACTGCCACTGATGCTGGTCAATGAATGTGGCTGCCATCACATCAATACTATGGCTGTCAGGATGGATTTTATAGAATCCCTGCTATGTATCTTTAATTTGCCATTTAAGGTCTGGAGCAATGTAACTGGGATAGCCCTGGCTTCAAAGGACCACAGGGAAGCAAATATTAGGCATTTCTAGCTTCTCTGCTGCAAAGAAAGCTCATACAGTAGGCACTGCCCCCAAAATAGGAAAATAATCTAGATGCTGCACAGCAAAAGGCATGCTAATTATCCAATGTAGTGTGGGCTTTCTACTTCCTCTATCTTATTTACCCTTTTCCTTCTGAGGTGGTTAAATGGGGGAAAAGAACACCCCCATCATTCCCAAGTGCACAACAGTAGAATGGCTACTGGAGACATGATTTGGAGGTGGTGGGGAGAGACATGATAGATTACTATTTCCAAAATACCCCCATTAAACTGGCAAATAAAGAAATTAAAATCAAAGTTATATAAAGCTTTAATTTCAAGCATTTTTATATCCCAAGCACTGTACATTATACATAATAAGAAACTATTTTCAGATTCAGAGTTTGGATTTGTTTTAGAAATCTAAATTCAAATGCTTATCTAAAACTACCCAACAACTGCCCAACACTCAGCACTACTCAACAACTCAGGCTTCAATTCTTTAAAATTAGCAATGACATTTCCACATAGGTTTATAAATAGAGGAAGAATCTCTAGCTTTGGAGGTTGGGTTCCATCTTTAGAAACAACAATGCCTATTTTTTGTTTGTTTTTGTACATGATATTTTGTCTTTGTTTAAATTACAATAAAAAGCTGGCATGCAATTGCTAGAGCCATGTAAATTTTCTATATTTATCCAAGATCTCAGCTGCATTAATTCAAAGAGTTGAATGTGAGAGAATGAAGATGACTCCTCAGCAGAATATGTTTGGGGATAATCAACACACAGGTCCTTTTCCATATGCAAATCAACACTTTGATAAGCCTTCTTTTTGCGTGGTAGCAGGAGACAACCCCCACTAGCAAGCAGGAGCTCTTACAAAGTGTTATCCATAAGGAAGCATGCATATACTCTTGAAACTCATAAAGAGTTCAATAAATGTAATAAGTGATAAGATGTATGTATTTTTATTAAAAGTACAGAGCATCCTTGTGGTTCCAAATAATCAGGATCATATTATGAAAAATTGTGAATAGAAAGGAATAAAAAGTGTTGGTAAGAATGTGGAGAAATTGGAGCCCTCAGACACTCCTAATAGGAAAGTAAAATTGTACAGCCTCTTTGGAAAACAGTTTGTCAAAATTAACTATAGAGTTACCATATGACCCAGCAATTCTACTCCTAGGTATATCCCAAAGGACTGAAAATAGATACTCAAATAAATACCTGCATACAAATATTCACAGTGGCATTCCTGGCAATCAGCAAAAGGTAGAAACAGCCCAAATATCTAACTGGTGAATAGATAAACAAAAATGTGGTATAGCCATACAATGGAATAGTATTCAGCCATTAAAAAGGGATGAGGAATGACAGCAAGAAGATGGTGAAATAGGAGGGCCCTGGCTCTAGTAATCCTCATATAAATATTGATTAGCAACTATCAACAGACAAGAACACCTTTGTGAAAATCCCAGAACCTGAGAGTGAGGCTGAAGCACTCTCTTAAAACAAACAAACAAACAAAAAAACTAGGAAAAACCACATTAGAAGAGGTGAGAGGAACCATTTCACTCTGACCACATTGTCTCTAGCCCAGGTCAACACAAAACCATATCTAGAGGCATCCTCTGGGCCTATTATTTCTCCAGTGGAGAAAAGAAAGCTTGAGTCAGATATCTAGCTTCCCCCAGGATTTCGGGGCACAACTCATGAGGTGCAATTTAGTCTCATCTCATGGGGAACACTGGGGTAGTTGGCAGAGCTAGACCACCTGGAGTCATCTGGAAACAAAGAATGGGACTGGGGCTCATAGCAACCAGTGCACAGATCTTGATGGTGATACCGCTTCCCAGCCAGAAGCTTCACCTGGCCAGAGAGCCCAGCCAGCCATCAGCTCTGTCGATCCATGAAGCCAAGTTGAAGATCCATCTGGCCAGGAACACAGATGTCCTGCTCAGCAGACCAGGTGTGGAGGCCAGCCTAAGGCCCCACTTGATCACAGAGAGTCAATGATCCTGCCCAAATGCAGGCCTCTCAACAAAGATAAACTTAGGACCAGATGGCTTCACAGGTGAATTCTACCAGACACTTAAAGAATTAATGCAGAAATTTCTCAAAGTTTTCCAAAATTTGGAAGAAGAGAGAACAGTTCTAAACTCTTCTTATGAGGTCTGCATTACCCTGATACAAAAGCCAGATAAGGACACTAAAGAAAATAAAACTATAGACAATAACCCTGATAAACATAGATTGCAAAATTCTCAAAAAACTACTAGCAATACAAAGTCAACAGCACACTAATGGAATCATACACCATGATCAAATGGGATTTATCCCTGGGATGCAAGGGTGTTTCAAAACACAAAACTCAATAAATGTGATGCACTGCATTAATAGGATGGAGGACAAAAAGGATGTAAAAGACGGAAAGGTCATTGGTAAGGAGAAAGCACAGTCCTGATAGGAACATGGAGTTTGGTATGTGGTGATGGTCTCCAGTTCTGCTCAGACTTGTGGAACAATCAGAGAATGAAATCACATGAGTGGAAGACTGGGAAAACAGTGTGATTACTATACAATTATTGGTTAATATTGTCTTAAATTAAAAATAAATTTGGTAAAAAAAACACACAAAAACTAATGATCATCTAAATAGTTGAAGAAAAAGCATTTGAAAAAGTTCAATACCCTTTCACAACAAAAAAACAACAAACCGGGTATAGAAGGAATGTATTTCAATGTAATAAAGCCCATATATGACAAACACACTGTTAATATCATACTTAATAATAAAATACTGAAAGCTTTTCCTCTAACATCAGGAAGAAAAATATAGTTCCCACTCTCACCACTCCTATTCAATATAGTACTAGAAGTGGTAGCCAAGGCAACTTGGCAGAAAAAAACCATCCAAATTAGAAAAGAAGAAGCAAACTTATGTCTATTTGCAGATTATATATAGAAAACCCTAAAGATTCCAACAGGAAGTTGTTAGAACTAATAAACAAATTCAGTAAAGCTTCAGGTTACAAAATCAACACACAACAATCAGTTGTGCTTCACAAACAATGAACTATCTAAAAAAAAATTGAGAAAATAATCCCATTCACAATTGCACCAAAACAACTAATACTTAGAAATAAATTTAACCAAGGAGGTAAAAGGCATGTACACTGAAAACTCTAAGACATTGGTGAAAGAAATTGAAGAAGACAAAAATAGAAAGATATCCTGTATGGGTGCCTGGGTGGCTTAGTCAGTTAAGCCACTGCCTTCAGCTTAGGTCATGATCCCAGCATCCCTGGGTCGAGTCCTGCATCAGGCTCCCACCTCCACAGTGAGTCTGCTTCTCCCTCTGACCTTCTACCCTCTCATGCTCTCTCTTACTCTCTCTCTCAAATAAATAAATAAAGTCTTTAAAAAAAGACATCCTGTGTTCATGGAGTTGAATAATTATATTGTTAAAACAGCCATATTATCCAAAGTGATCTACAGATTCAATGAAATCCCTAACAAAATTCCAACAGTAATTTTCACAGAAATAGAAAAAACAATCCTAAAATTCATATGGAACCACAAAATACCCCAAACGGTGAAAGCAATCTTGAGGAAAAAAAGAGCAAAGCTGGAGGTATCACAATTCCTGGTTTCAAACTGTATTTCAAAGATACAGTGATCAACACAGTATGGTTGGCATAAAAACATACACAAAGACCAATGGAAAAAATTGAGAACTCAGATATAAACCCCTGTATATGTTCAACTAATCTTTGACAATTGTGCCAAGAATACACAATGGGCAAGACAGTCTCTTCAATGGATGGTATAAGGGAGAACTGGATATCCACATGCAAAAGAATAAAATTTGTCCCTATCTTACACCAAGCAGAAAAAATAACTCAGAAAAGACTTAAATGTAAAATGTGAAACCTTAAAAGTCCTAGAAGGAAATATATCGGGAAACCTCCTTGACATCGGTCCTGATAATGATTTTTTGCACATGACACCAAAAGCATAGGCAACAAAAGCCAAAATAAGCAAGTGAGACTCTATCAAAAGAAAAAGTAACTGTACAGCATGGAAAATAATCGACAAAATTAAAAGGCAATTTATGGAATGGAAAAAGATATCTGCAAACCACATATCTGATGGGGGTTAATATACAAAATATGTAAGTAATTTATACAACTCAATAGCAAAAATAAAACTAAAAATTAAAAACAAATAATCCAGTTTTTTTTTAAAAAGGCAAAGGACCTGAATAGACATTCTTCTAAAGAAGACATACAAATTGTTGGTACAACAATTGTACCTGAAAAGGTGTTCAACTTCTTTAATCATCAAGGAAATGCAAATCACAACTACAATGAAATATCACCTGTTGTTAAGTTAAGGTAGTTTTTCCTTTAGCAAAGCATTAAGACTGTTGGGAGTTCCTGGAGGAATGTCATAGTTTACTTGCCTCTAGTATATGTCAATGGGCTGCAAGTTAAAAGGAAATTTAATTGTATCTACATTTCCTTTTGCTTTTGTTCTCCACATTACAACTATCCCACCTCTGGGTATATATCTGAAAGAAATGAAATCAGTATCTTGAAGAGATAGCTGTACTCCCATGTTCATTGCAGTGCAGCATTATTCACAATACCCAAGACATGGGGAGAAAAAACGCAAGTGTCCACGGACAGATGAATGGATCAAGAAAATGTGGTGTATACATACAATGGAATATTATTTGGCCATAAGAAAGAAGAAAATCCTGCCATTCATAATCTGTTGAATAAACATGGGGGGGCTAATACTAACTGAAATAAGTCAAAGACAATTATTATATAACTTATATGTGGAATCTAAAAGAACTGACCTCATAGGAACAGAGAGTAGAATAGTGGTTATCAAAGGTCCAAACACAGTTATAAGATTAAAAAGTTCTAGGGATCTAGTATATGGCATGTGATTATTGCTAACAATACTGCATTATATACTTGAAAGTTACTAAAAGAATAGATCTTACATGTTTTTACAAAAAAAAAAAAAAAAGAAAGGGTAGGGGTGCCTGCGTGGCTCAGTGGGTTAAGCCTCTGCCTTCGGCTCAGGTCATGATCTCAGGGTCCTGGGATCGAGCCACACACTGGGCTCTCTGCTCAGCAGGGAGCCTGCTTCCTCCTCTCTCTCTCTGCCTGCCTCTCTGCCTACCTGTGATCTCTCTCTCTGTCAAAAAAAATGGTAATTATGTGGCATAGTGGAGGTATTTGCTAATGCCACAGTGGTAATCATTTTGCAATATGCAATGCAGCAAATCAATGCATTGTACACCTTAAACTTATACACTCTCAAATATCACTATATGTCAATATATCTCAAAAATTTTAATTTAAAGAGGTGGGGAAAATGATGAAAAGTTCTGGAGATGTAACATACAGTGTAGTGACTATAGTTAATAATACTGTCCTGTATACTTGAAATTTTCTAAGAGTAGATCTTAGGTGCCTCCCCCACAATGGTAACTGTGTGAAGTAATGAATGTCTTAATGAACTTGATTTTATTTGCTTTTCATATGTATATGTACATATACATTCGTACATTTGTATGTGCACATTTGTACATATAAAAATCATCATGTTGTATACTTTAAATATGTGATTTTACTTGTCAGTTATGCCTCAATAAAGCTGAAAAAAAAGAAATGACATACTGCTAGATACTACAACATGTATAGAACTTGAAGACATTATACTAATTGTACCTGATACAATAAACCATATATTGTATGATTCCATTAATATAAAATGTCCAGAATAGGCAAATCTATAGAGACAAGGAATATACTAAAAACCACTGAACTGTGTACTTTAAAGGGGTGAATTTATGCTTTGTGTCTTATATCTCGGTTTTAAAAATAGAATAAATAGAGAGGAAAAGAGAGAAAGTTCTCTGAATCTAATAAAGGAATTGCTCCATCCTAGGGCACAGCAGGGTCTGGCTAATCAATCCTCTTGCACCCCCCCCAAAGGGATAACCCACAATAAAAATCAAACTGGAAGTTTAGTTCTAAGCCCAGTTCAACAGAACTGGAAGTCAATGCCCCTATTAAAGAAAAAAAAAACATATTTTGCTTTCAAGAATGCCATAAGATGCCCCTTAGTGACTACTTAGAGCAGCTTAATGAAGAAGGACATGGAGGTCTGGGCACAAAGAAGAAAGAAGGGTACGAAGCCAAGGAATGATGATGATGCCAAAGAAAAACTTTACCAAAGATTAGCTTTAGTTTCAGCCATATCCAGTCTTACATTAATGGTAAGGCAATATTGCGAAACACTAAACTGTTGTTAACTGATTTGCCACTTCATGGTTCCCCAAGGTCCTCTCCTACTACCCACAGCTGGAGCATCACAGAATTAACTGCCCCTACGGCAGGCTGTTAGGACAGAAATAGAAAAGCAAATAAGTGACCAAAGCTGAGTTTCTGAATTTCCCAGTAGAATTTCTGAATTCAAGACAGAGACAATTGTCTTTAGAGGAAATACTTTCTCTGAGTTATAAGAGCCTATGTCCTTTGAGTCTCAGAAGACAAACCTTGGTATGAACAACAGGAAAAGAATAATGTCATCTCTCAGAATGAATTTCACCCCCCAACCCAAATTTGCCTAAGATTTCATGTGAATAATGGGGTAGGCATAGAGGAGGGGAGAGATGGTCCAAGAAAAATGCCAGAGGGGTTTTGGTGAGGTATCCTAGACCAATCAGGAGCAGGAGGGGATAAAGCACCCAGATAAATTTTGGAATCAAGATTAAGAAGGTCCCATATACTACTTCCTCTAACTATTGCTCTGGGAGGAGAAAAGACTCAGAGAGACATCTTTAAACCATTATGGCTTAGGAGAGGAAAGGAAACATGATTCATCCTAGGAAGATAGGCCTCACAGAATCTTCATAGATCCCCATGGCAGGTGGGAAACATTCCATATGTCCTCTGTGGCCCACAGTGGATCTGGAAGGGCCTCAGAACTTGAATGAAAAGCCACTCGACAGATACAAGAGGAATTTTAAGGCTAGGAATGGGAATTGATGGGGATGAAACGTTTCAGCAGGAAGCAGTACAGAGGGGTGAGGATGATTCAAAACAGGACAGGAATAAGTACATTTCAGGACAAGAGAGCATGGGAAGATGCCATCCAAGGCCCACTACCCACCCCACTGTGTCTTAGTCCATGCTCCCTGGAAGGAAAGCCGGACACAAAGACTTTTCTTGGGAGTGTGATCCTGGGGATTAAGGATGAGGTAAAGGGAAATAAAGCAGGGAAGGGGCAGAAGCAAAATAAGAATGCATTATTGAGCTAGCCACTGCAAAATGTAAATGGCTTCTTGATCTAATGAAATGTCTGAGAGACCATATGTAATGCATCTTCCTGGGGATAAAGCTGAGAAGCAATTATCAGCTATCTCCCATGCCCCTTGCTTGAGAGTTTTGCCGCACTGGGCATGAACTCCTCCCCATTTCTGTGCTATGCATGCACGGGCTCTGAGTGATTTCTGAAACATCTCATACTTTAGCTTCAATCAGGTCAAGCTGGTGACAAACTGGTCTCCTCATTGGTGGCTGAAATAGCAGAAGGATCTAAAGGGATGCATAAAAAATGTCAGATACACTTAAGTGAGTGCATCAGACCTAAGTGCCATTGTGGACAGATGGTGAGGAAAAGAACCCTAAATTGACTGTGTATTCATTCCAAATCAGCTGCAAAAACCTGAGGCTACAAAATTAACTTGGATTGGCAAAATTAAGTTTTCTTCTTTGGAGCTGAGAAGGAGTTCAAAATAGAGGCTAAATTGGGTTATACAAAAAATTGTTATACTACTTCAGTGTCTAAGTTTAGTGGCCTGTAAAATTCATCTCTACTAAGTATCCATTTAATATTCATTCAACAAATATTTATTGAGAGTCTACTGCATTCAAGCCCCCACATAATATGTCACCCGGAGTATAAAGGCAAGTAGAACTTAGTTCTGGTTCTCAAGTTTCCCACAGTCAAGTGGGGAGAAAGACAGCTATATACCTAACTATGATCCAGGAGGAAGAGCTAGCTGTGTAAGTGAGGAGGCCAAGCTCTCACCACACATGGGTCTTGGGCTCCTCATTAGTAAAATGAAGTTGGAATAGCCAATTTCTAACACCTCTTTCCCTATTGACATTCTGTGAACCTCTTAATGTCACACAAAACCAGATAACTTCAACGTAAAAGCCATATTGTTTAGTTCAAATGATACTCCCCAACTCCCTCTTGCAGGGAAAATCATTTCAGAGAAAGCAGGATGGGAACTTGATAGTCATCACACTCACTTGTCCAAAACAAAGCCGGCATTAAAACAGCCAACTTACAAATGAAAAATGCTGGTGAAAGTATTTTCTGAATGCACATAGGGGGAGAAAAAGAAAACTTTTAAAACCAAATCCAACTTTGTGTACATAATACTATCATCAGCAACCGTGAAGTGTCTTTAATAGATGGAAAGTCAACCAACACAATGGGTTACTAAGCACCATATTTATTAACTGCTTGCCTGACATTATCTTACCCATTGTTTACCCAAATTAACTTCTCTATTCATTCAAAAGCTCTCATTCCTACTCTCCAATTCCAATTCCACCCTTTCTTTCCTCAGATCTCACCTATACCAACCATCTTTCCATGACTCCAAGTTTGGTGAAATGTGTTATCTTTCCTTTTCTTTTTTGCCACGTGAGTATATTGTATGCTAAAAAGTCTAATGAGAAAAAAATATCAATGAAATTGTTTAACTGAATAGATGCTGACATGCCACTGGATAACCAATAGAAAGCCTCCACATTTAATCCCACTATATAATTATGACCCATCAAATTTTACTGGAATCTCTTGGGTATACCAGTTATTTTTAAGCAAAAGTTTAATAGTATGAAATACCAGATCTGGGTAAAATTTCTGACACAATCCTAACTTCTAAGGATTAAGCAGATTAAATATTATAAAAGCTATCTACTAAAATAATCAGCCATACTTTTATTAATACAGTTTGAATGAATGCCTTTGATGCTTTCCCTCACACGATTGAATTTATCTAAATTTAAGGTGTATCTTCAGCTCTTCCAATGAAGGGAGCTTCATACTTTAGACAGCATAGCAAAAAGTACCAAAAAGTGTGTCTCTAACACACTCTTCTTTCTTACAAATGTTATCTTTGCTTACGATATAGGACAAAATAAAATGTGCATGTCTACCTTTACACACTATAGAACATTTAGAAGGATGAAAGGAATATTTCTGTCTCATTTGTTCTTTTTAAAGTCTAGTGATTTTGTGGAATCACTGCATCATGCTGTAAATGATGGATGAAATGAAAAATGGTCAGTTTCCTTTGCATGAAGAACATAGAGGCTGCTGTGTAATTTACATCTAGACTGAACTATTTGCTACAGTAAAGGTAGTTTCTCACTTTCAAGTTGCCCTGATGCTGTATTCTACTACAGACCTAAGAGAATCTGATGTTAGGGTACTAGCCGAGAAAGTATAGAGATACCCATTTGTGTGACCAGGTCACTGGTTTAATTTTTTTTTAATTATTTTATTTATTTATTTGACAGAAAGATACCACAAGCAGTCAGAGAGGCAGGCAGAGAGAGAGGGGGAAGCAGGCTCCCCGCCGAGCAGAGAGCCCGATGTGGGGCTCGATCCCAGGACCCCAAGATCATGACCTGAGCCGAAGGCAGAGGCTTAACCCACTGAGCCACCCAGGTGCCCCCACTGGTTTAATTTTTAAACAGTTGGGCACCTTTCAAGGTAGAATATTCAAGATCCCTTACTTAAATCTGATGTGCACAGTGCTGCACCAATTTTAGTATCTGGTAAATAATGGAGATGGCAATAAAGAAGCTGAAAGAAGTGTCTGTGTTTTGTTATAAAAGTGTTAAGATATAACATTGCTCTTAGTTTTAGATTTGAATTCCCCATGGGCTTGGGTACATGTACATTCATGTATAAGTAGGGACAATATTAATACATTGGGGCGGTAATGATGAAATCTTTGAGCTCATACACCATTTTCAAAATAATATATTTCCCATGGTCCAACCAAACTCTTAGCAAATGACAGATTTTTGTGAAATAGAGTCAGCACTTAATAAAATGTTAAACTCATGTAAGGCATTACAACAAATATGGAATGGAACCATGCTTCTGTTACTAAATATTGTTTTCTCACAAAGTGTCAATGCAAACTTATTAAGAAGCTATTGTGTAATGAATCTCTAAGTATACTCACATTCTGTATTTCTGTTTAATATAATTTACTTTTAAAATTTACCACCTCTTCCACCAAGATGGCATAGAACACAGTTTTCCAAGATAAATTACTCAGTGATTGGAATCAACTGCCACATGTGGGTCCCAGAGCTGAGAGAAAGTAGAATTTAATGAGGTCACCATAGAAAAGAGTGCTGCTTTAACTGTTCATTTATGTTTAAAAAGACTTTATACTAAAGAAAAAAGTATTTAAAACAGTGTCAGCAGCAGATTTGTTTAATTGCTTTAACAGAAGCTGAAGGGTTTAGTAAACCCATTTTGCGGTGGGAGAACGATTAGGAGCCCAGGTAGTGCGATGCCAGAGCAGAGAGAAGGGTGGGGAACAATCAGGAAGTCAGTAGCTGAGGAGAGACAGGAGGGATGGCCTGGGCTGAATGCAGACAAGCAGCCCCACATTTCTACCTCTTGATCACGCCCTTTTGCTGAGGCAGAAAAATACAGGGTGGGCAGCTGGACGATTGCCACGTTCTGCCTTTTGAATTTAGTCTAAATTGAATCAGGTGGTGAGAAGGCACAGGAAGAGCTCATGACTGCTGTAGCAGGAAAAACCAGCCTTCAAACAAAGGGAGTAGTCAGTGAAATAAAAAAGGCAGCTGTGGTTCCTCGGATACTTAAATCTCAGCAGCTCAGGGAAGAAGGGGGCAGAGGTGCAGGCAAAGGAATGATGGAAAGCTTCTGATTAGAAAGGAAGTTTCAAAGCAAAGTGTGCTATAGCTCAGGGCATTTTCTCAGAGATCAGAGGTGTAAGAACATATAGATGTATATTTAGGAGTCACTTATCCTTAATTTAAAGCTTGATAACATATCGCTTTTATATCCTTTGTTAACTAATGGTAAGTCTCTTAATGGTTTTCCTTCCATAATAGTTTCTTTTCCCAAAACAGCGCCCAGCCCTCACAATAGTACAAGTTCTATATAATGCTTAGATAAGAGAGAAGTATTCCAAAATTAATACTTTCCTATGAACCAAAAATAACCAATTAGAAAATCTAAATAACCTGCTAATTATATTAACAAGAAACATGAGGGAATTATATGGCGAAAACTATAAGACATTACTGAGCAACAGGAATGATGTGAATAATGGAGACAGAAACGGTGTATCTGAATGTAAAGAGTTGCTGTTAGGGAGATGGCAATAGTTCCCAAGATAATATATAGTTATAAAATATTTCTAATATTACACCAATGGAAAAAATACCAGCAGGATTGTTTGGAGCTTTCCCACATTATTCTGAACTTTATCTGGAAGAAAAATCAAGCAAGAATAAGTATTAAATATTAGAAAAAAAAAACAAAAAGAAAAGAAAAAAGGAAACTTACCCTGCAAGATGTTAAAATCTATTGTTAAGCTACAATAATTAAAATATTGGAGTAATAAACATGGAAACCACAGAAATACCAAGGGGACAGATCAGAGAAAATGGACCCTAATACCCAGATAATCTTAACATATTATGAAGGAATTAAATCAAAGAAGAAGAGATAGATTATTCAGTAAATGGTATTACGGAAATTAGGGGATTTTTTGGAACAAATAAAAGTAACTTTTCATCCTTGCCTTATGCCATGACCCAAAATAAAACCCAGGTGGATAAAAGAGTTGATCTTAGAAAAAACTGAAACCACAAAAAAAGATAGGCAAATACTTAACTGTCTTGGAAGAAGAAAAGACTTCCTGGACATATGATCAGTGAAAGACATCACAAAGAAAAAAATACATACATTTGATTACATAGAAACTTTAAAATTCAGTACCAAAAATTGGGGAAAATGGCATTGGCGGTATAGTGGTGAGCATAGCTGCCTTCCAAAAATTGGAGAAAATGTCTGATGAAAGGAAGAATGTTTTCTACAACTCTGACATAAAAGGGTTAACATTCTAAATATAGAGATAACTCATCTGTTAATATTTTCCAAAATACAACATGTGGGGAAATATTCACTTTTGTTAAGTAATTGGAACTATAATTCAAATCAACACAGGAATGTTATTTTTTTTCCTATAAAATTGGCAAGGGATTTTTTAATGCAATACTCTGGCTAAGCTATCCATTATGGTCATGACTAGCCACTTGAAACATGGCTAGTCCAAATTGAGATGTGCTGTAAAGCATAAACTATACAGTAAAACTATACTATACATAAACTATACACAGAAAAGTAAAATATACCATCAGTAATTTTATACTGATTTCATGTTGAAATGATATATTTTGGATATATGGGATTAAATATAATACACTACCAAAATTAATCCACTTATTTCATTTTGGTCTTTTAATTTGGTTACTAATTAATTCTATTGTTAACATAAATTTATATGACTTAAGGTCTATGACCTGCTGATCTGATATACATATACACACTGAAATAATTACCACAGTCAAGCTAATGAGCATATTATCTCCTCACATAGCCACCACTTTTTAAAGAAATTTTAAACTACAGGTATGACTTACATTATATTTCTAGTGGACAGTGCTGCTATATGGGACTTGGGGGAGGGCAAAGAAATAATCACCATCATATACTGCTGGGGGGAGTACAAATCAGTACAGCAGGATTTCTCAGTGGCATTTCAGCAATGGGTAACAAAGTGCTTATTTAAAAATGTGCTGTACCCTTTGATCCACTAATTCCATCTCTAGGGCTCTAAAGGAAATATTCAGAGATACAACAACTAGACAACTAGTATATAAAATATATATTAATAATAATGAAAGATTAAAAAGTATAAACATTCAATGGGTAAATAATTAAATCACAGCGTGTTCATTAAGTGACATGATGAAATACATATAATACAAAGTGAGAGGAAGTAATAAAACTGCATATGTACTATTATCCCAAACATGTACACATACATACTCATACACATAAATAAAAGACTAAATGAAAATGCATAAACATATTAAATATTTCCTCTGGGTTATGAAATAATAAATTATTTTCTCTTTTTTATATATGTATTTGCTATGTTTTGATAATAAGCATAGATTCATTTTAATTAAAAATGAAGTTGTATTTTTCAAAAAGGTCTTATCTTCCAGTTTGTTCAAACCAACACAAGTTACAGCTAGTTAATAAAGAAATCTCTAATTAACAATGAACAGCTAGTTAATAAAGAAATCTCTAATTAGCAATGAAATCCTTGAGGGGGAGCCATATATTTACATGGGCAACATCCTGGTTGTGTTTAAATGACAGCCCCAAAATAGGGTCAGGTTTCAACATGAAAACCATACCAGTAGCTTTTACCTTGGTCTAGGGGCTTTTCATTTTGTTTGGCTTGGGGTTGTTTTCTTTTTATTCCCACTACCTGTTGGGTCAGGATCTTAAAGAGCAAAGGAGACGAAACCTGGAGCAGATGACTCCCAGGGGCAAAATACATGAGCTTTAATGTCTTCCCACCTCATTTTTCAACAAAAATGTTCTAATACCTTCATATTACTTAGCTGTAGAAATAACTAGTTTCATTTTCCACTCTGATCTATAAGCAGTTAGTTTCTCATGCTTTCTTCTGGTATGTGACCAATGGGAAAACACTGATTTACCTTGGGTGAGGGCAAATGTCCAACTTTGCCTTGAGTCAGCTAGATCAGCTCACCCTCATCCGACATCTCCAATTCATACCCCAAAAAGGTGTTTTCATTTAATGTGAGTTGGCATCAGAAAAAGTTTCCAAGAGTCTTAGGATCCAAGCATTGAGGCAATGCCACAATGAAGATTCATTCAATCTAAGAAGCCAAACTCATGCAGTGAAGCTGGTTAGGTAGATTTATGCATAGCAACAGAAGTGAGAAACAGCTTGGTTTGCTATATAATATTTGAACATTTTCAAGAAGAGATATTTTAAACAGCACAAAAGAAATATTTTCAACTCATAACTGCTAGAGATCTGTACCATAAATCTCAGTAGCTACTGTTTGAAACAATATCTGTGACTATTGTTTGTAGTCAAAAACATTCTGATTTTAACATTCAAAACTGAGCATGATTAAATAGTGATCCTGCTCTTGTGCCTGGAAGAAGGCCACTCCACATACTCAGAGTGGATTCATTCAATCATTCAACATGTACCATAATGTTTTATCAAGGTAAAAATCTGATATTCAAATCTCATATGTCTTATTCCCATGAAAACCCTTTTGCTTTTCAACAAAATTGGCTCAAACCAGGAGTTTGCTTTTCAACACATAAAGTGAAAAACTGTAAGTTAACTGCGTAAGTAAACAGCCTTGTTTGACACACATGAATTTATCATTGGTTCATTTCTCTTTGTAACAGATGTAGTTTACCATACTGCCACCACTTTTAACCATTATTCTTTAAAATAGTTCTAAAGTACAATTTTTAGAAGTGCCATGTCTATATAATTCACATCCTACTAATATTGTCTCAGTAAACAAAGGAAACAATGTTTTTGCCTAGCAAAAAAAAATCACAATATCATGTGAACTACCACTACTACCTGATTCAAATTATTTTAAAATAGACTGCATGTATAATGACGTGAGCACCAGGTTTATAATCCAGAAGACCAGCTTTCCCAGTTCAGTTCCACCACATACAAGCTATCTGACCTAACTCAGTCTGGGTTCTACTGTCTTCCAAATAGGAATAATTAAACCTATTTGGAGGTTGTTATAAGGATTAAAGGATTGCTAACATCAAATGGATATTTAGGACTTTCGCTTTCACAAAAGGCAAACTAAGCAATATAGCCATCTCTACCACTGAGGATAAAAAGTTAAAAGCTGTAAAAATATTAAAACTATCTTTTAAAAGATCTGAAGGGCTAATAAATATATCGAGAAATTGCCAGTAACCAAATCTCAGGGATGAACAGAACCTGGAGAAGAACTCAAAGCCATCTTAGCTCTAAGGATATATACCAATCCAAAAGAAAAAGCTGAAGAATTGAGTTGCACTGTTGGTGGCTTTGCAGGCCTAAAGCAATAGAAGTCAAACCCAGGGCCTACCAAAGTCAGGGACTCTCATTCCTTTTAGGCTAAAACACTGAAATACCTCACTTCCAAAGTCAGGGTGAAACAAAAACAGTCTCTCATGCTAAGCTGCCGCCCACGGATGTCCAGGGAAACTCCACCTCAAGAAAGAGAATGTATAATTTCAAAACCAGTTGAGGGAAAAAAATGGAATGAGATTAATAATCAGTCCCATTGGAATCAAGAAAGGGAGGAGAAAGACAAAATATATAACAGGCAAGACAAATACAAAGCTCAAAATAAGACGGTGAATTTAGCCTAAATATATCAGTAGTTATAATCAATGCAAATGGATGAACTGCTCTAGTTATAAGAAGAGAATTAAAGGACTAGATTAAAAAGAAAAGCCCAGGGGTGCCTGGGTGGCTCAGTGGGTTAAAGCCTCTGCCTTCGGCTCAGGTCATGATCCCAGCGTCCTGGGATCGAGTCCCGCGTCGGACTCTGCTCCGCAGGGAGCCTGCTTCCCTTCCTCTCTCTCTGCCTGCTTCTCTGCCTACTTGTGATCTCTGTCAAATAAATAAATAAAATCTTTAAAAGAAAAAAAAAGAAAAGCCCAGCATTGGCTATTTATAAGAAACAAATCTAAAGCATACATTTAAAGATTGAAAATGCAAGGATAGAGAAATATATCATGTAAGCACAAGAGACCTGGTACAGCTATATTAATACTGGGCATATTTCACTTTAAGGAAAAACCATTACAGAAATAAGGAGGATCACTATCTAATGATAAAAGATTTAAATAACCAATAAGCTCAAACAATCCGAAATGTACATATAATTAGCAATAAACTAAAAATACATAAACAAAAATTTAACAGAACTATAGGGAAAACTAGACAGATCTATAATTACATTGGAATATTTTAACACATAACTCTCAGGAATTGACAGAATGATTAATAAGAACAGAAACATATTAACAACTCCAGAAAGTAATGTGATAAAATAGAAATATTTAGATCACTGTACAAAAAAACTGGAAAAAATACATCACTTGAAGAAAATATAGAATATTTACCAAAAATACTGTGATACTGTGGGCCATAAAGCAAGTCTCAGAAAATTTTGGAGCACTGAAATCTTAGAGTATATTCTGTGACCATAGCATAACTAAGAGAGAATTCAACTGAAAAAATAGAAGAAATTCCCATATGTTAAATATTAAGAAATACTCTTTCAAATAATTCATGAAGAATAAATGATAATGGAAATTTAATTTTTTAACTAAACTATAATAACAATACTTCAGATCAAGACTAAATGCAGGGATGCCTGGGTGGCTCAGTAATTTGAGCATCTGCCTTCAGCTTGGGTCGTGATACCAGGGTCCTGGGTTGGAGTCCCATATTGGGCTTCTTGCTTGGCAGGGACCCTGTTTCTTCCTTTTCTGCGGCACCCCCCCCCAACTTGTGCTCTTTCTCTCTCTCTCTCTGACAAATAAAATCTTTAAGAAAAAAAGACTAAATGCAACTAAATAAGTACACAGGAAAAAAAACTATATTCTTAACAGCATATGTCAGAAAAGAAGATAATTTAAAAATAAATGAGGTTAAAATGAAAGAAAGGGCAAAATAAATGCCCCAAATTAATGGAAGCAAGGAAATAATAATAACATAGAAAACAAACATAAAAATACAGAGAATCAAAACCCAAATGTTGGTTCTTAATAAATAGAAAAAAATGTACAATCTTATGGTGAGAGTGATTAAAAGATAAAGCATTTATTAAATGTAAGAAATGAAATAGGGACAATGACTAAAAATGGAAAAAAATGTACAATCTTATGGTGAGAGTGATTAAAATATAAAGCATTTATTATATGTAAGAAATGAAAAAGGGACAATGACTACAAATAAGACATGAAAAATAAGATATTAAAAATAATTATATTCTAAGAAATCTGAATATGTAGACAAAATAGGCAAGTTTCTGAAAGATTTTAACTTACCAGAATGGCCTCAAGAAGAAACAGAATATATGAATAGTCCTATAATTATGCCTCATGCATGTACATGTGCACACACACCCATATACATACACACATGTAAATAGTGAGACACATTACCTTCTTTGTCAACTTTCAAGTTCTGTTAATTGTTAGCAAAAGAAAAATTCCACACTTAAATAATTGTTCCAGAAAATGTAAAAATAGTGTACACTCCCCCACTCATTTTATGAGGTTAACATAACTTTGACATGTAAACCTGTAAAGATGATTTGGAAAAGAAAAATTATAAATCACTCTTACTAATGGGTAGAGATATATAGTCCTAAGAAAAATTGTGGTAAACCAAATTCAAAAGTAAATGAAAAAAAATACACATTTTGCTCAAGTCAGGTTTATTTCAGGAATCTAAGTTTGGTTTAATATTGAATAATCAAAAAAATAAATAATTCACCACATTGGTAGGTTAGAGAAGAAAAAACAAAAGGTATCATGTGGATAGATGCAGAAAAAGCACTGGATAAATTTCAACACTGAGTCATTAAAAAATAACAGTTTAGCAATTTTCCTGTTAAAGTATCAATATAAAATAATCAAGGGAATTTCTCTATATAAGCAATAATAATTTCAAAAGCTTTTTTTAAAAGTACCATGAATAATAATATAAAAACATCAAATACCTAGGAATAAATCCAACGAAAACATGATCAATATCTCTAAAGAGGAAGATCATAAAATTTATTTAAAGATATTTAGAAGATATAAATAAATGAAGAAATATACTATAGTCGAGGATTTGAAGAGTCAATATATTTTTTGTTTTACATGTCCACATTTCTTCACAGAATGACCTAGATTCAAGACGAGCCCAATCAAAATCACAACAGGAGGATTCAGAGTACTGGCCAAAATGGAGTAAACCCTTCACAGTCTATCTGTTCTACTGATTACAACTAAACACTCTGGACAAAATACAAAAACAACTACCTGAGGGTCCTTAAAAATAAACAGCAGGCAGATTGAAGAGGTGATTCAAACTTAGGAAAGCAACTGACATAGAATTGATTTTCTCATATTTATTTCCTCTTTTATCTTCTGGCTTTGACATGAATTATGGTTCAGTCGTCGACCTAGACATGGAAGAGGTAGCCAAAAATGTGAGAGAATGTCTGTCTTTTCAGTCAGAGAATCAGGAAAGGAGTCTGGGGAGCTAAGTCATGTGAGGGGAGCCTAGAGCTGGAGAAGAGATCTCATAATTCTGTGTGCAGACTGGCACAAGTCCCAGGCCCAACCTTGTCTTCCTGGCCACAAAACTCAGAAAAGGAGCCAGTGGAGAAAAGAGAATAATCCTATTTTTTCCGTTTTATTTTGGTTTGGTTTTCTTTTCTCTCTCTCTCTCGGTATAACTGTAGCTAAAACTATGGAGAAATCCAATATTCCTCACCAGGAATAAAGAAAAACAGAAAAATGGAATCTTTGGTCCAAAGAATGTAGATGGAATCCTCAATAATTTTTATCTCTGTCTTTCAATAGAAATAATTTTTATCTCTGTCTTTCGATAGAAATCATTCAAACTGAAAAAGAAGTTTAAAGAAAAAAAAACAGAAGCTCAAAAATCTCTATAAATATCTCACATGAACTAGCACTCATGTCATTGGAGTTTCATGAGAAGAGAGAGAAATTGGTGCAAAAGAAATATTTGAAGAAACGATGCCTGAAAATTTCCTCAATTTCGTGAGATAGATAAGTATCGATTTTCATGAAGCTCAGTTAACTCAAAGGAGGATAAACTCAACAAAACCATGCAGAGACACATTGTAACTGTGATGCGTCTCATAACTGCTAAACACCAAAGACATTTTAAAGACAGGCAGAAAAAAACTGTGACATTACAGATAGGGGAATACAAACTCAAATGGAGAAAATTTTCACCAGAAAGAGTGGAATACCATCTTAGTGTTTAAAGTAGAAAACTATTATCCCAGAATTCAGTAACCAAGAAAAATGTCTTTCAGTAATTAAGGAGAAGTAAAAACATTCTCAGATGAAGGAAAACTAAGTATTCATCACCAAGAGGTCTGCTTTGGAGCTAAAGGGACTTCTTCAGTCTGAAAGGAAATGATACCAGTGGAAAGCCTGAAAATTCAGGAATGAAGGAATAGCAACAAAAATGATTAGTCTGTGTAAATATAAGAGACTCTTTTGCTCCTTTTAAAGTATTTTAAATGTGTATAACTACTGAAAGCAAAAGTTGATTTTGTCTAGTTTTCAATGTATATAAGGGTAATACACATGAAAACATTAATATAAAGTGGAAAGGACAAAAGGGGTCTATACAACTGTGAATCTTTTACGTTTTACTTAAAGTAGTAAAATATTAATTCTAAGTAGACTGTAAAAAGTTAGGTAGGCATCTTGTAATTTCTATAAAAACCACCAAAAAATACAAAAGAAAAGTAGCCAAAAAGCAGAGATATATTGATGGAATATAAAGAAAATTCAAAATAGAGAGTATATAAATAGATCCCATTCAATGCTGAAAGGGTTGTCTTTTCAACATATATTGCAGGAAATATTGGATATCTGTATGCAAAAAAAGAACTGCATCCTTTATCTCACACCTTATCCAAAAATCAACTCAAAATGGATTACCAGCTTAAATGGAAAATGGAAAAATTCCTAAGAAAAATCTTTGTGAAATAAGTATTTTATGCATGATGCATAAAAGAAAACACTGATAAATTGAACTTCTTCAACATTTAAAAAAAACTTTTCTGCATGAAACACAGCTAAGAGAATTGAGAAGATGAGCCACAGACTGGAAAGAAATATTTGTTAGTTATATATGTGACAAGAAAGTTCTACTGAGGATACGTATTAAAACCCTCAAAATGCGGGGCACCTGGGTGGCTCAGTGGGTTAAGTCTCTGCCTTTGGCTCAGGTCATGATCTCAGGGTCCTGGGATTGAGCCCCCCATCGGGCTCTCTGCTCAGCAGGGAACCTGCTTCCCCCTCTCTCTCTGCCTGCCTCTCTGCCTACTTGTGATCTCTCTCTCTCTGTCAAATAAATAAATAAAATCTTTAAAAAAAACCCTCCACTTCCTCATATCAGGGGATGCAACGGGGGTGGGAGTTAAGGTGGTAGGAAAAGTAAAAATGAAAGAAGATGGGATCGGGAGGGAGAAAAACCAAAAGAGACTCTTAATGTCATAAAACAAACTGAGGGGGGTGGGGGGAAGAGGGGTTGGGTGAGGGTGGTGGGGTTACATCATATGTTTAAATAAAGCTTAAATAAAGTAAAAAAAAAACCCTCAAAATGCAACAATAACAAAAAATTTAAATAAAAATGGGGAAAGGTTTAAAGGTTTACCAGACTCCTCACCAAAGAAGATATACAGATGGCAAATAAGCACATAAAAAGATGCTCAACATCATTCATCTTTAGAGAAATGTTAGACAAAACCTCAATGAGATACCACTACACATATATTAGAATGGTAAATACTTATTTTTAAAAGGTAATAGCAAATGCTAGTGGGGATGCAGAAAAAGCAAAACTTTGCTACCTTGCTAGTGGGAATGCAAAATGGTATAGCCATTCTGAAAAAAATGGTGGGCGGTCTCTTACAATGTTAAAAATACACTTACATAGGACCAACACCCAGCAATCCCACTCCTGAGAAATGAAAAGTTTTGATCACATAAAATCCTGCACATGGATGTTTATAGCAACATAATACATAATCCAAAAATTGGAACTACCCACAAGCCCTTCAGTGTGTGAAAGGATAAACACATTATGGTACATCCATACAACTGAACGTAATCATATGGAATGAATCATATGTATATACACATAATACTGGGTTTACAATAAAGGTGGTGAAAGAATAATCTTTTCTGTAAATGGTGCTGGGACAATTGAGTATCAGGAGATACCACAGTGTTACTCAAGTGAATATGCACCCCATGCATAATCAACTCCGAGTGGGTTATAATAGACTTACACATGAAAAGGCTAAAGTATAAAGCTTTTTCAGAATAATACAGAAGAACATCATACACAGAAAGATTTCTTAAGAGAGACGCAAAAGGCATTAAGCATAAATAAGTGCTTGATAGATTCTTTCAAGTTTAACTTATATCAAAGTTCCATAGAACTTTTCCATAAAACCACCTTAAATGAAAAATGTCCATGCACCAAAAGACACAACAGACAATCTATAGAATGTAAAAAGACATTTGCAACACGTAAAGGATTCATATCTAGAATATAAAGAGCTCCAAAAATTAAGAAAAAAATATTAGCAATAGACATGAAATTCAAATACTGAATGCATATATGGAAGAAGAAGTGTCTCTCAGGGCAACTAGGTGGTGGCAGTTTCTTCTATTAACTTGATTGATTACATAGATGTTTGATTGATAAGTATTCATTATTCTGTATCTTTATGTTTCTGGGTATAGGTCTTATTTTTAAAAACAAAAAGATTTAAAAAATAAAGTATATTTATAGCCAATTGTCTTATAGCATTTCCTAGCAAAAATAGATTAAGATGGTAAATTTTCCTTAGCTTTATTTATTATAGGTGTTTATCTTAAAAGGGGGGTAAATTTTGCATTGTTCTAAATCACTGGTGCTAAAAAAAACCCCTATTTTTAATAATTTTTAAATTTTTCAAGTTTTCTTCCTAGTCCAGTTCAAATGTAGGTGTTTTCACCTACATTTAATTCTTGGCATTTGTAATCTAGCTAAATTACTTCCTAGCTGTGAGATCCTTGCTGAAGAAGTGACTTATCCTCTTGAACCCATTTCCTCTTCCTTATGTGAGTAATAATAGCATCTGTGTCTTCTGATTCCAGTGAGGATTAAATGAGCTACTTCATGTAGAGTGCTAGCGATGTGCTTAGCACACAGTAAACACTCAATACATGGTAATTATAATAGCTACTCTTATCATTATATAATTATCATCTTACTCCCCAACCAATTTAGGTAAGAGCACTCAGCCAGTCCTGGATTGCATGTTGGCCTTTCCTACTTGTGTTGGAAAGCTGGTGATTATGAGCAAGTTCTTTAACATCCGAAAGCCTCAATTTCAATGTATGTAAAATGGGGATAAATATATCTTTTTAGTTATAGGACTCAAATGCGAAAATGTATGCAAACTCTCAGCATCTGAAATATAGCACGTACCACCAAGGCACAGCTGAATCACAGCAGAGGAGCCCTCTATGGTATAACACCATGGCAGAAGCTTAGAAGGCAAGTTCTAAACTCAGATTTCCTAATGGGTTTCCCATAACCCCTTCTTTGCTCGTTGAGCACTCTCAAGATGTTATAGCTACAACTGTTCCTCTATTTCTCATCTAATATGATGTCCCTATTCCCCTGCTCCAAGTTTTAATTCTGTTGATAGATACTGATATGCTAATAGAAACTGTAGAAAATTGCACACATTCTGAAGACTAATCTAATTAAAATATGTGTCCCATCATCTATCACTTGACTTAGATCATGATATCAATTCTATGACCTTGATAAGTTACTAGTTTTGTGACATTCAGGCAAGTACCTTTCAAGACCTGTTTCCACATCTGTAAAAGAGTGGTGGTAATACTGGGTACTAAAGCAGGTGCTTAACATAGTTAACACTTTTAATACCCATACACCATAAAAGAGAAGTTATTCATAAAAAAGAATTATTATTGCTGTTGTTGTTTCCATTTTACACAATAAAGTTGAAACTCAAAGATGTTAAGTAAATTGCCTAAGGATATGCTGTAGAGAAATCAAGATTTGGGTCCAGGTCTCTCTATTGCCAAAACCCAATCAACTACACAAAACAAATAAGACATAATTCTTTTGATTGAATAACAGGAGCTCCAAGACCTCTATTCTTCCCACATATCTAATGTTCTTTCTACATATCTAACATTGAGTCCATCTGTACAGTAATATATGTAGTAACGTTGTTACGAAAATATCTTAGAATGTAAGCTACTAGAAGCACATTTCACAGAGAAAATGAATCAAACTGACTCACTTGTTAAATTTTGCAAAAAAAAATGATGCCCAATTTTTTTATATCATAGAAAAAACTCAAAGTCATGAGGACAGTCATTCTGGGTGCATCAGAGGATCCCTTGAGTCCCTGATTTTCTATCTAAAATGTATGAGTTTTGATCACCATTCTTTTTGAGCATAGGATTCTTAACTTTCATAACATTTGTATAGGATGCATGATCCCCAATGCTTCAGAAAAACCGTCATACATAATAAATTCAATTTCTCTGAAGACTGTTTTTGTTAACTCCTCTTCACCCCATTGATGAAGAAGAGACCCTGCACTAGGGTTAAACATATGACACTTGCTTCTGAAAAGATGAGATCAACAGCATTTTATTAGTCACTTACACTCATATCCCAGGAAAAACTAAAAAATGAATGCTTGTGTGATATTACCTCACACCTATCTGAATGGCTATCATCAAGAGGACAAGAGATAATAAGTATTGCACAGATGTAGGAAAAAGAAACCTTGTGTACTTTTGGTGGGAATATAAAGTGGTACAGCTACTATGGAAAACAGTATGGAGGTTTCTCAAAAAAACAGATCTACCATATGATCCAACAATCCCACTTCTGGGTATATATCCAAAGGAAATGAAAACAGGATATCAAAAAGATATCTGACATGCACTCCTATATGCATCCCTCTGTTTATAGCAGCATTATGTACAATAGCCAAAATATGGAAGCAGCCCAAGTGTCTATCAATAGATGAATGGGTAAAGGAGATACAGGGTGTGTGTGTGTGTGTGTGTGTGTGTGTGTGTGTGTGTACAATGAAATGCTATTCAGCCATTAAATGAATGAAATTTTGCCATTTGCAACAACATGAATGAAGCTAAAGAGTATAATGCTAAGCAAAATAAGCCATTCAGAGAAAGACAAATACCATATGATTTCACTCATATGTGGAATTTAAGAAACAAAACAGACAAAGGAAAAAAGAGATAGATAAACCAAGAATCAGACTTTTAACTACAGAGAACACACTGATGATTACCAGAAGAAAGGAGAGGTGGGGGGATGAGTGAAATTGGTGATAGGGATAAAGGACTGCTCCTATTGTGATGAACACAGGGGATGTATGGAAGTATTGAATCACTGTATTGTACACCTGAAACTAATATAACACTGTATGTTAATTACACTGGAATTAAAAGTTAAAACTTAAAAAAAAAGATATCTGCCCTCCCATGTTTATTACAGCATTATCCACAATAACCAAGACATGGAAACAATCTAAGTGTCCATCAATGGATGAATAAAGAAGATGTGGTGTTGTATATATACAGGCAGTGAAATATTATTCATCCATGGAGAAGAAAGGAATCCTTCCATTTGAAGCAACATGGATAGACCTTGAGAGCATTATGCTTTGTGAGAGAAGCTGGACAGAGAAAGACAAATGCTGTATGATCTCACATGTGGAATCTAAAAAGGTCAAATTTGTAGAAACCAAGTAGAACATTGGTTACCAGGGACTTGGAGTCAGAGAAATTGCAGAAATATTGGTAAAAGGGTACAAACTTGCAATCAGAAGATGAATAAGTTCTGGACATCTAATTCACAGCACTGTGACTGTAATCAATAATACTGTATTATATACTTCAAATTAGCTAAGAGATTGGGTCTTAAATGTTTTCACCACAAAAATCAAATGGCAACTATGTGACAAGACAGAGGTGTTAACTAACATCATAGTGGTAATCATATTGCAATGTGTATGTATAAATGAAAATACTGTGTACCTTAAACTTACACAATGTTACATATCCATTATATTTCAATTAGCAGTAATCGTGCTTCAGATAACCCTCATTGGCTATGATACGGCCACTGCACAAAGCTTACATATCCATTATATTTCAATCAACAAAATGAATGCTGACCTGGCCAACTACTTTTGAAATGGACCTATGAGATATAAGTTGTGCTAATCTTATTACATATAAAGCCTTACTCACCACTATAGTTCATCTTCATTTAACAAATTCTCTTCTGGTTCTATTTCTATACTTATATATATTTATTTATTTATTTATATATTTATTTATTTTTTAAAAGGTTTTTATTTATTTATTTGTTAGAGAGAGAGAGAGCGAGCACAGGTAGACAGAGAGGCAGGCAGAGGCAGAGGGAGAAGCAGGCTCCCTGCTGAGCAAGGAGCCCAATGTGGGACTCGATCCCAGGACGCTGGGATCATGACCTGAGCCGAAGGCAGCCGCTTAACCAACTGAGCCACCCAGGCGTCCCACCTGTTATATTTTTAAACAATTCCTTTCTGTTAGATGCAAACTTGTTGGTTTTGAAGATGGATAAAGGAGTCATGAACCAAAGAATGTATGTGGCCTCTAGAAGCTGCAAAGGCCAAGGAAACAGATTCTTCCCTAGAGCCTTTAAAAAAAAAAGGCAGCACTGTGATCACTTAAATTAAGCCCAGTGAGACCCATTTCGGATTTTTATCCTAAAGAACTATAATATAAATTTGTGTTATTTAACCACTAAGTTTATGGCGATTTGTTACAGCAGCAATAGGAAACTAAAACAGTCGGCAAAGAATTCTATCATTCTCTAACATCCTTCCTCCTCCAAAGCTCCTTTCCCTTCCTACATGATTCATAACCTCATTTAAACGCTGGTAACTTAGGGAGACAGATAAGGGAATGGCAATCAGCACTGGTCCCGCTTTAATAGATTTCCTCAGTGAAGATACAAGGACTAAGAAAACATTTTTCATCTTTTGCTCACTTAAAATTCACTAGAAAAATATTGTGACAGATGGTGTCCCTCATACTGCCTTAACATTCTGGCATGTTCCATTTAATATATGTCTTATGTTTCCAACTCAGAGCAGAAAATCCAATTACTATAAAAGCACTGTAGTGTTTTTGACAACTTCACTTTGGTACATTTTAACTAAAGAAGTGAGTAGACATAGTGACCAGTGACAGATGAGAACTTAGAGAACTGGAAGGTAATGTACTTTGAGTAAACAGAACGAACACTCATGTCTAAGGCCTGTGAACCACTACTAAGGATAGCGTGGGTAGAAGTGCATGTATTTTAGTCCCCATGCTTGCTCAGCCCTATTTCTCCAGAGAACATCCCACAAACTGTAACAACTATGGGAATTCTGCAATATGGTTAATATTACCAGAAAACATCAAATAACCAATCACATCATTACAGTTACCTCTTCCAATGTCTGGTTAGAATGTCATGTTAGAAGCAAGACTGGGGATTATTACTTCCTTGTTTAAAATTTCAAAAGACATTTTAAAAACATGTCTACAAGAACTACAAAACAGTTTTCTGTTTTGATCTGAACTGACAAGTTATTAACAAGATCTGTTCAGTCAAAATGCACAATCCAAAATACTAGAGTTACCAGAGACCTTAGGGGTCATTTGCTCAAATGACTTCATCTTCCTGGATGAGGAAATTGAGAGGGGACTTGCCAAAGTCACCCAGCTAGAAAAGGGTAGAACCAGGGCTTGAGCCTGGATCCATAAATCCCTGCCTTTTCCCCCCTGTTTAGGGAAGATGTAATCATTCTTAAAAAGTTTCCTAATAAATGAGTTTCCCATAATCCCATCATCTAAAATAATTATAGTATTTTTAGTTTCCATACTATATTTTATATATAATTTTTACATAATCATGACTATAATATACAAGGGAATTCAGGACAGTGTCAGTTTCAAAAGGCATATTTAAAAATTAATAGATTCTCCATATAAATGAAATCAGAAAAAGTATTAAAAGTAAATATGGGTGAAGAGTTATATATATTGAGATGAAAAGATTCCTTCTAAGCAGGTATAAAAATCATGGAAGGAAAGTCAGCACTAGATTTTACTATATGAAAATATTCACTTATTCTAAGTGTAGAAATAAAGCTATTTCAATAAATGTAACTGTGAAATTGAGATTACAAATGATAACTCAATCAGCCTGAGCAGTATATTTTGTTTTCATTTTAAGGAATCAAGAAAGCTTTAATTCACAAGGATAAGTAGTTACATAAGTTACTACTTCTGATGTTTTCTTTATTTTTATAGGCTGCTTTGTCATCCAGGATAGTTTTCTATTAAATTGATCCAGAAGCTAGAAAAAAAGAGTGGTAGACAATTGTTTTGAAGGTGACTCATCAACAATATCTAACAATAACTCAGAATCTCTAATTACAAATGGTTTTCTTTGAAGAAAGTCAATGAATAGGTCCTCAACCAGTCTGAATCTTAAATTGTTTAACAGTGAATCTTTTTTCAAACATCTTCAAACACTCCAAGATGTTTAACAATGCCACTTGATAAAATTTCATATTCCTCAGTGGTTGTCTTTATTAAATAGTTCTTCAAAGCTTCAAAAGAATCTAATTCATTTATTTTGATTTTGCATATTGAATAAAACTTGACATCAGTTTCAACACTGACATTTAATTTGCATTTATAAACACAATAATTCTTCAACCCTACATTGCTAAATTGAAGTTATTTCACTCATTAGAAGTTTCACACACATAAAAATACAAGTTGAAGCAACCTTTTCCTCATTTAGAAAGATTCATTTAATGGAGTTACTTATCAAAAAGGGAGGGTTTGGGGTCTCTGGGGTTTTAGGGGGAGGACTTATTTATATTTCTTGCCTAACGTGAAATAGTCATACCCTTGGCTCAATATAGTCAAAGAACTTCAGCATGAAAAATAAATTCTGGAACCCACTGTCCACATCATTAGAAATAACTGACAAATGTCAAATTAGTCAAAGTCTTCATGAAAACAACAAATTATATGCCATGATTTTACATAATTTTGAATCTTATCTGATGGGGAAAACACCTGTGAGGGAAAAGAAAGAAGGAGCTGGATGAGGTAGGGAGGGCCTCCCACCATGACACAGGTATGAACATTGTAAAGGAGAGAGGTAAGGAAAGAGAGGTAGGAAGAATGTAAGAGTTCAGTCTGATTCTAAGAAAATTCTGACCAGGCTAACTTTAATTACAGGAATCCTGCATCTTCTAAGAATGGACCTTCCTCAGTATTTTGGTCATGCTCAGTCATTGACAGAGAACAAACATGAGAAGCATGGCCTTGGCATAAATTTAGTAATGTATTTCAGAGACAGCAGCTGGAACTGTCTCTATATTCTTCTCTCTGCAGTAGGAGATCTCTGAAGTACATTTTCATGACCGCCAAAGTGGTGGCATGTAAGGACAGAGAGATAAGAGGGCCAGATCATGTAGGTCCATGAAGGCTATTGTAAGGATTTGGGCTTTTATTCTCAATGACAAGGGAACCATTGGAGAGTTTTGAGCAGAGTAGTCAGGGATTTAAAATAATGAGTAATGAGTTAAATTTTATTTGGCTCATTTAGGGTATTTATGTGATTTAAATTAACAGGAATATTCTGTTATGTTGAGAATAGATAAAGGGGATGAAGAGACGGCAGGGGGACAAAAGCTATCTCATTAATTCAGGTGAGACACGGTAGTGACTATGACTTTAGCAAAGGAAGTGGTGAGAAGGGGGTGGAGTCTAGATATATAATTTAAAGGACAGTTGAATAGCATATGAATTATATTTCAATAAATGTATCTTTAAAAAGAAAAAAAATACAGTCAACTGGATTTGCTTATGGATTGGATATGAAGTGTGAACAAGAGGAGTCAAGGATAGTTCAAAGAGTTTTGGCCTGAGGAACTGGGAAAAGAAAGTTTCCATCATCAGAGGTAAAGAAGACTGTGGGAGGAGCAGGTTTGTGGAAGAATTATCCGGTTTCTGTTGGAATAAGTTAAACTGGAGATGTTCAAATAGAGAGGTCAAGTTAGATACATTGGTCAGAGGAGAGATCCAGGCTAAAGACTGAAACTTAAAAGTCATGCTTGTATAGATGGTACTTAATGTTATGAAACTAGATGGAATTACAAGGCAATTTAGATGGAATAAGTGAAGGTCAGAAAATGAACCCTAGAACACTCAACATTAAGAGGCCTATAAGAGGAGAGCTCCAGGCTAAAGATTGAAACTTGAAAGTCATGGTTGTATAGATAATATTTAATGTTATAAAATTAGATGGGATTACCAAGGCAATATAGATGGATTAAGTGAAGGCCAAGAACTGAGCCTTAGAGCACTCAACATTAAGAGGCCAATAAGATAAGGAAGAACCAGCAAAGTATACTGAGAAGGAGCAAACAGTGAAACTAGAAGAAATGTGGTGACCCAGAAGCAAAGATAAGAAAATGTTCCAAGTGTGGCCACCCATGTCAGATACTGTTGCTAAGTCAAATGATATGACAACAAATTTGACCACAGATTTCACAGCACTGATGATCTTGACAAGAGCAATTGCAAAGAGGGTATAATCTTCAATGGAGTGGATCTGAAAAAATGTAAGGAGAAGAATTACAGACAGTACAGAAAACTGTCTTGAAGAGTTTTTCTTCAAATGAGAGCGAAGAAATATTCTGGTAGCTGAAGGTCTATGTTAAGCCAAATAAAGGTATCTCTTCCCATCTGCTATGAAGTAACTGCCTTTAAATGGTGTTTTACAAAAAAAAAAAATGGGGCTTTACTCCAGGAGTCAAGAAACAGAAAATACATAAGTGAATGAGCATGCTGTGTGCCAGTAAAACTTTATTTGCAAAATCAAACAGTGGCCCAGATTTGGCCCACAATAGTTTGCTGACCTCTTCTTTACACAATCTAGCTCCAGTAATTATTTACAATGGGTCAATCTGCAAATATGCATTAAGTCCATAAAATATGGCATGCATTTTTCTAATTGTTATGAATATAGTGCTGAATGAGGAAACAGACGCTCTGCTTCCAAGACCTTCCACCTTAGGTCCAGAAGCATGATACAGAGTCCCAAGGCAAAATACCAGCCCTTACTCCCTAAGCCTCTTCCTTACTCCTCCAGCACACTGCCCCCAGCCACATCCAAACTTTGTCAAGTGAGCCCATCTGAGGTTACTTTTACCTTTGCCAGAAGTAGACTCAGAGCTCCTTTTCCCATTCATGTTGTCCCTTCCTAAAAGAAACATTCCCTATCTTCGCAAAGCAGCAACTTTTACATAACAACCCTATAACATCCTTCGCATTTTTAAAGAAATTATAAAAATGTGGCATTTCTTTGTCTCTTCCAGCTCCAGAGAATTCTCTCTCACACTACATGAGCACAGGCATCTGTCACTGCATGAATGTGACAGCCCAGCTTGTGTCTTCTTACTGACCTGCCAGAGCACCTCATTTATCTCCTGTGGCAGCAGGTGCAGCTGCGTCTATGGATTCTGAATTCTTTGCTTCTGGAGCAGTCTTCCAGAAATTACATGGTCTCTGGGCAGGGAGTAGAAAAGCGAGGCTCTCTTCGCAATCAGTTTAAACTATACATTGCAGGCTTCAGAGCTGATTTTCACTGACCACTTCAGTGGGAATATTCACATTCTACTGCCCCCATCTTCCATAACCCTTGAGCCCCCAGTTATGACTCCTGGCATTCAATGAAGTGATGACTATGAAAGCTCTTTGAAAATAGCTGAGTTCCTTATAAGGTCAAGGTCAGAATCCAGAACATGGCTAAAAACCTATAGATTTTGGGGAAATGATCCTAATTTTCTACACCACCACCAACAACAAAAAGAATGGGGCGCCTGGGTGGCTCAGTGGGTTAAAGCCTCTGCCTTCAGCTAGGGTACTGATTCCAGGGTCCTGGGATTGAGCCACATCAGGTTTCCTGCTCAGCGGGGAGCCTGCTTCCTCCTCTCTCTCTGCCTGCCTCTCTCCCTACTTGTTATCTTTATCAAATAAATAAATAATATTTAAAAAAAAAAAGAGCAAGCTTCGTTCACACAATGGAGAGAACTTTGCTGCATGACCCTGGATAAGTCCCTTTAACATCTGATTTTCCATTCCTTCAGTTGTGGAAACGAGATAGCGTTGCCTCCACTAAAGTAGGTAAGGTCTGCCAATCAGCAGGCACACATAGAGACACTCAGTAGGATATTTATGTATTAGCAAAACAATTAAGGAGAATCAGGTGTGTTGGCTGGTTAAAGTTACAGGTGCCTACTGAATCAAGAAGTCACTAGGACAGCGGTAGTATCAGAACCATGCTAGTGGTGCTCTAATTCTTACCAGCCAAAATAGATGTCTCACACACTCCTCTCTCCCCCTTACCTCAATCCCAAATTCAAGTCTCCTGTAAGTACATCTGATTCGCAGAGCCTAAATCATATCCAGAACCTCAGCTGAAGAAGAAAATCCCACCTCTGCAGTACAAAGAAACATACTCCAAAGAGGCTAGAATGGCTGTTAACTGAGTCAACTCACAGTTTCCTGCACATGCTGTGAGGTAAGCCAAATTGTGACCCCATGATGTTTGCTCACTGATGTCATGCCTTTGGATATGTTTCATTGCATGGCAAAAGGGACTTTACAGATGATGTTAAGGAAAGGAGATTGTCCTAGATCTGGGTGGGTCCAATGTAATGACATGAGCCCTGAAAGCAGAAGAGGAAGTAGAAAGATGTGGCAGAAGAGGGTTTAGAGAAATTTAAAGCCATAGAAGCACTCAACCCATGTTGCTGACTAGAAAATGAAGGAGACCATGTGGAAACATTAAGAAGCAACTAAAGTCTTGCCAACTGCCTCAGTGAGCTTCAAAGCTGATTCTCCCCACACAAGAGCCTCAAGATAAATCTCAGGCCAGCCACCATCTTGATTTTGCTCTTGTTATACCCTTGATAGAACGCCTCCTTAAGACTGCTTAGATTTCTGGTTTAGGGAGTCAAGATGGCGGAGCAGTAGCAGCTGAGACGACGTCAGGCAGTAGGAGATCAGCTAGATAGCTTATCACACCATTGCGAACACCTACAAATCCAACAGGAGATCGAAGAGAAGAAGAGCAACAATTCTAGAGATAGAAAATTGACCACTTTCTGAAAGGCAGGACTGGCGGAGAAGTGAATCCAAAGCGATGAGAAGATAGTCCACGGGGGGAGGGGCCGGCTCCCGGCAAGCAGTGGAGCAACGGAGCACAAAATCAGGACTTTTAAAAGTCTGCTCCAAGGAGGACATCGCTCCAGAGGCTAAACTGGGGTGAAGCCCACACGGGGACAGCGGGGTCTTAGGTCCCACGGGGTCACAGAAGGATCAGGGGTGTCTGAGTGTCGCAGAGCTCGCAGGTATGAGAGCGGGGAAGCCGCTGCGGAGACAGAGCCGAGGAGTGAGCTCTCAACTCGGGGTTACCTTGAGCCGTAATCCGTGACACGGGCCGGTGCTCTGTGCTGGGGTCCCCACAAGATCCGGGAGACTCCGACCCGGGAGAGCTCAGGGATCTGTGGGGTTTGAAGACTCCAGGTGGGACTTTGCCAGAGACAGAGACACTTGGTCACGGGCTGGGTGAGCTCGGAGCGCGGCCGGAGGACAGGGAGACGGAAGTGATTGAGCACTTTTCTCTGAGGCCGCACTGAAGACTGGGGCCCCGAGCTCTCGGCTCCTCCAAACCAGAGATTGGGAGGCCGCCATTGTCATTCCCATCCTCCGGACTCTACGGAAAGTGTTCAGGGAACAAAAGCTCCCGAAAGCGAACCCGAGAGG
>RCUC01118556.1:0-17830 GCA_003697995.1 Taxidea taxus jeffersonii
CTGGTCAGCAGGGAGCCTGCCTCTCCCTCTCTCTGCCTGCCTCTCTGCCTGCTTGTGATCTCTCTCTGTCCAATAAATAAATAAAATCTTTAAAAAAATGATTTGTATATATATTCATATAATGGAACGTTACATAGTCACTAACAACTATGTATTCAGAGACTGTTTTGTAGGAAAATGTATGATTATAGACAGGAGAAGAGTATAAAATGCAGTATATTCAAATTTTTGAAAATAAGTTTTGTAAGGAAATAAACATGTATATACCAAAAAAACTGCTGGAAGGAGCTGTATCAAAATAGTAGCATTTCAGAGAAAGACAATTAGCATACGATCTCACTGATATGTGGAATTTGAGAAATAAGACAGGATAATAGGTGAAGAGAGGGAAAAAATGAAACGACAAAACCAGAGGGAGACAAATCGTTAAGAGACTATCTCAGGAAACAAACTGAGGGTTGCTGGAGGGGAGGAGGGCGGGAGAGGTGGTGTGGGTGGGTGAGGGACATTGGGGAGGTTATGTGTTAAGGTGAGCATTATGTATTGTGTAAGACTGATGAATCACAGGTCTGTACCCCTGAAACAAATAATATATTTATGTTAATAAAGGATAATGCATGATCAAGAAAATGGTAGCATTTATTATTTCTGGGTGGTAGTTAGGTGAGTTAAAAATTATCTTTGTTCTGTATTATGTACCCCATAAGGTTGTGTTAATTATTTTTTTGTGATAAAGTGCAGTAAAATTAGTGTGACACACCTGTACCTGTACTGTTTTTCACTCATGAGTTTAATTAAAAATTGTATAGCTTTTGAATTTTGGTGATTAACATAAGCTCATATAAATATTTGAAGAGATGCTGTAAGAACGTGCTAATAATAATTCTGACATTGGGGCTAACACAATATATATGAGCAGTTATTAATCCTAAGGATCTACTCTGTAGAAAGGAGTTTTGTTTCACTGGTTATCATAAGGTGAATTATTAGGCGGATGAAAAACCTGTAGTCTGATTTATTAGCATTTCATTTTTTCTCTTTTCAGGCGCATATTAAATTTCCTATTGACTACCCATATTCACCACCTACCTTCAGATTCTTGACCAAAATGTGGCACCCCAACATTTATGAGGTAAGAGACATATGGTATGAATTTCTCTGAAGATTTACTTTTTAGATACAGTCCTTTAAAATAACCTTTAGGGGCGCCTGGGTGGCTCAGTGGGTTAAAGCCTCTGCCTTCAGCTCGGGTCATGATCCCAGGGTGCTGGGATTGAGCCCCACATCGGGCTCTCTGCTCAGCAGGGGGCCTGCTTCCTCCTCTCTCTCTGCCTGCTTCTCTGCCTACCTGTGATCTCTGTCTGTCAAATAAATAAATAAAATCTTAAAAAAAAATAAAATTAAAATTAAAATAACCTTTATATCTCCATATGCTGTGGGTAGGCTGTAGCCACAAGGGAGTATTCATGGTTCCCTACTTTTAGTAATCTCTAGTTTAATTGTTCAAAATTGAGGATAGTTTTATATTACCAGTGTATGTTATATAGTTTTAAACCCTTGTTCCTTATTGCTAAGATTATTAAGCCTATGTGTTAAGACTTGCATTTAAAAAATATTAGTATATAAAGTCATACAAATTAATTTGTGTACCTATCCTCTGGCATCACAGTAATGGTCACCTGTTGCTATGATCAGAAATTGAGCTTTTGGGACGCCTGGGTGGCTCAGTTGGTTGAGCAGCTGCCTTCGGCTCAGGTCATGATCCCAGCGTCCTGGGATCGAGTCCCACATCGGGTTCCTTGCTTAGCAGGGAGCCTGCTTCTCCCTCTGCCTCTGTCTGCCACTCTCTGCCTATGCTCACTCTCTCTGTCAAATAAATAAATAAAATCTTTAAAAAAATTATAAAAAAAAAAGAAATAGAGCTTTTTAGGAGAATTTATCCTACTACATTTGGACTGGCCTACTTTCAGGAATTGCTGCAGAACAGTTGAGAATCTCTTTGAGAATGAATCTAAGGTGAGGTTCTTCTCTTGGACAAATTCACAAGCCTGAGACAATCATTTCTAGCCTTGTTGATGAAATGTACTTAGCCTTGGGCTAATCTGTAAGGATGATAGAATGATGCATTTTGTTTCTCAGGATACTTAAGTCATGATTCTGTAAAATATCCTTGTAGTCCACTCCGCTCCTTTACCATTCTGTAATTTTTTCATTGTAATAAGGCTCTGAGGTGGTTTCATTTTATTGAAGCTGTGACCCAAACATAAAATTGCTTTTTTTTTTTTTTAAGATTTTATTTATTTATTTGACAGACAGAGATCACAGAGAAGCAGGCAGAGAGAGGAGGAAGCAGGTTCCCTGCTGAGCAAGGAGCCCGATGTGGGACTCGATCCCAGGACGTCAGGATCATGACCCGAGCCGAAAGCAGCTACTTAATTAACTGAGCCACCCAGGCATCCCAAAATTGCTTTTTAAAATTTGCAGCATTAGCCCTTAGGCTCCTGGGTGGCTCAGTGGGTTAAAGCCTCTGCTTTCGGCTCAGGTCATGATCCCGGGGTCCTGGGATCAAGCCCCGTATCGGGCTCTCTGCTCAGCAGGAGGCCTGCTTTTCTTTCTCTCTCTCTCTGCCTGCCTCTCTACCTACTTGTGATCTCTGTCTGTCAAATAAATAAATAAAATCTTAAATAAATAAATAAATAAATATTTGCAGCATTAGTTGTGTAGTCCCTTTTATTGGCCTGGTGTATATTTGGAAGCTCCTTTGCTCTAGAAACAGAGCACTGTTGTCTTTGAATCGCTTGTATGCAAGTAATGAGGAACTTTAGAGTCCTGAATTTGGATCTCCATCTGTATAAATTAGCACACTGGGGACGCCTGGGTGGCTCAGTTGGTTGAGCGGCTGCCTCCGGCTCAGGTCATGATCCCAGCATCCTGGGATCGAGTCCCACATCGGGCTCCTTGCTCAGCAGTGAGCCTGCTTCTCCCTCTGCCTCTGCCTGCCACTCTGTCTGCCTGTGCTCGCTCCTGCGCTGTCTATCTGACAAATAAATAAAATCTTTAAAAATAAATAAATAAATAAATAAATAAATAAGCACACTGGAGCAGCCTTAGTGTTTTTCACAACTTGCTTTTTCTTTGAAGTATTATCTTCGTTTCCCCCCCTTTTTCTATTTATTTATTATTTATTTCAGAGGGAGAGAATCTGTGTGTGTGGAGGGGGTTCAGGAAGTGGCAGGGGGAGAGGGAGAATCCCAAGCAGACTCCCAGCTGAGTATGGAACCTGACACAGGGCTCAGTCCCCCAACCCTGAGATCGTGACCTAAGCTGAAACCAAAAGTCAGTCGCTTTAACTGACTGAGTCACCCAGGTACCTCCCCCCACTTTTTTTTTTAGAAGCCAGGAGGGGTAGAGGGAAAGAGACGTAGTCTTTTTTTTTTTAAGATTATTTATTTATTTATTTGACAGAGAGAGACACAGTGAGAGAGGGAACACAAGCAAGGGGGGTGGGAGACAGAGAAGCAGGCTTCCCGCAGAGCAGGGAGCCGGATGTGGGGCTTGATCCCAGGACCCTGGGATCACGACCTGAGCCGAAGGCAGACGCTTAATGACTGAGCCACCCAGGTGCCCCGAGACGTACAGTCTTAAGCAGACTCCTTGCCAGCGAGGAGCCCCACATGGGGCTCAATCTGACACCCCTGAGATCTTGACTGAAATTAAGAATGAGACGTTTGACTGAGTCACTCAGGCACCCCTCTTTTCTTCTTTAAACAGAACAAACTGGTGTTCAAAAGGTGATATGATATGTGGTTACATTTCCAGAAATAAGCTCCCAGAATATTGTTATAGTATCTTTAGTATTTGACATAATCATAATATGAATAAACAATAATAAATACCTTATATTATTCTGTATAACTAAGTTACCTGTTGTAGGAGAGAGACATGGAAGCAATTTGCTGTTTCATAAATTCAAAGTGAGTTCAATACACACAGAAATATTTTTGTGTCTCTGTCCATGTAATATATATATGTATGTATATATATATTTATAGATTTTATTTTATTTTATTTTTTTTAAGATTTTATTTATTTATTTGACAGAGATCACAAGTAGGCAGAGAGGCAGAGAGAGAGAGGAGGAAGCAGGCTGTCCGCAGAGCAGAGAGCCCGATGCGGGGCTCGATCCCACGACCCTGGGATCATGACCCGAGCCGAAGGCAGCGGCTTTAACCCACTGAGCCACCCAGGCGTCCCTAGATTTTATTTTTTTTTAAGATTTTATTTATTTATTTGACAGAGATCACAAGTAGGCGGAGAGGCAGGCAGAGAGGAGGAAGCAGGCTCCCTGCTGAGCAGATAGCCCTGCGCGGTGCTCGATCCCAGGACTCTGGGATCATAACCTGAGCTGAAGGCAGAGGCCTTAACCACTGAGCCACCCAGGCGCTCCTCTTTATAGATAGATTTTATTTCTTGTATTTTTACTTTTATTTATATTTATTTGGCAGACAGGATCACAAGTAGGCAGAGAAGCAGGCAGAGAGGAGGAAGCAGGCTCCCTGCCGAGCAGAGAGCCCGATGCGGGGCTCAATCCCAGGACCCTGGAATCATGAACTGAGCGGAAGACAGAGGCTTTAACCCACTGAGCCACCCAGGTGCCCCTATAGATAGATTTTAGATAGCAAGAGAGAAGTGAGAAAATAAGCTTTTGTTTTGCTGTTGAGAGCTAGTTTACCTTAAAGCAGTGTATTCACTTGTTTTCATCTCAAGTTATCTAATTCCCAAGCCCCTCTCATATAAGAATAAAAAAACAAGGATAGGAATTGAAAACTGAAGGTATAAAATGTAGGTGAACTCCCCTTTCCACTATTTTCACACTATTAAGGTAGGCTATTTAGTTCTGTCTCTAAGATTTAGAATTGGGTCATTATTTTTAAAAATATTTTTCATATTCATAGCTTTGCGCAGTGGCAGTATCGTAGCCAATGAGGTTTATCCGAGGCGCGATTATTGCTAATTGAAAAATATTTTTCATATTCATAAAAAATTTTTGGTGGTAAAATAATGCATACATATCTTACAAATAGACACTTATTTTCCATGCTATAAAAGTTTTCTTTTAAAAGAAGTGGTAAGTCATTTAGGAATTTAATTTGATGTAGTCTTGGTGGTCATGAGACTCTTCTCACATAAGTTATCTTTGCTACATTTAGAAATGGTATCAGAATTGAACTTTCTTATTTTTATTTTTTTGATTCTTTTTTAAAGATTTATTTATTTTAGAGAGAGAGAGAGAGAGAGAGAACACACATGAGTGGGAAGGGCAGAGTGAGAGAGAGAGAATCTCAGGTAGAGTCCATGCTAATTATAGAACCTGATATGGTGCTCAGTTTCACAACTCTGAGGTCATGACCTGAGCCTAACCTCAAAGTTATATACTTAACCAGCTGCACTACCCAGGCTCCCCAGAACTGAGCTTTTTCAGGGCCTCTATCAGTATTTGTGCTTCTAGAGAATAGGGCTCTTGCTTTTTGGCCAAAGGGATATTCTTGGTGGTGGTTCTCTACTCACCCACCTGTGTTGTCTAGTTAAGGTGGACACATAGTGGACCTCAGTGTCAAATTTCTCTTGTCACCAAAAAGTTTACTGTGGAGTTACTTATAATAGAACTGCAGGGGAGGGGGGACAATGAAACAACCCAACCAAAAAACAAAAGCAGACTACTCAAATTCCAGAAAAAGGGACTTGATGAAAGTTTTTGATAGGGGCTCCTGGGTGGCTCAACTGATTAAGCATCTGCCTTGAGTTTAGGTCATGATCCCAGAGTCCTGGGATGTCCTGCACTGGGCTCTCTGCTCAGCAGGGAGCCTGCTTTTCCCTCTGCCTTCCGTTCCCCCTGCTTGTGCTGTTTCTCTCTAATAAATAAAATCTTTATTTTAAAAAAGTTTTTGATATATTAACTTAATGGGCATTAAAAATAAGTATTATAGGGAGGAACTCTTAGGTGGCTCAGTCCATTAAGCTGCGCCTTTGGTTTAGGTTGTGATCACAGGGTCCTGGGGTCGAGGCCTGCATCGGGCTCCTTGCTCATCCAGGAGCCTGCTTCTCCCTCTGCCTGCAGCTTCCCCTGCTTGTATGCACTGTCTCTCTCTCTCTCCCTCTGATAAATAAATAAATAGAATTTTTAAATTAATACATATATATATATATGTATGTATATATATATACATACATATATACGTGTGTGTGTGTGTGTGTATGTGTATTAGGGGGCACCTGGGTGGCTCAGTTAGTTGAGTGTTTGACTCTTGATCTCAGGTTCTTGAGTTCAAATTCCTTGTTGGGTTCTACACTGGGCATAGAGCCTACTAAATGAATGAGTAAAAATAAATATTGTAAAGACTGTTGTTGTTAGAGAATAGTTTATTATGTCAAGTTTTAAAAATCACTACAGCTTAGTTACAGTTTTGTTAAATATATCCATGGACACATTACTGCTGTCCCAAAAGTAGTAAATACTGCAGTGTTATATGAGTGAACTTAATTGTTTTAACATTTCCTTTATCATTGCCAAGTTTGTAAAATTTATAAATATCAAGGGGAAACTTGGAGAATAAAAGAAATTTAATATGAATTTGTCATCAATCATTCTACTCCTATCTGCTTTGTATTATGTTGAGTGAGCTCAAAAATACAGTTTCCTCATTATAGGTAATTGCATTTTCAATGTAAACAACCAACAAACGCCATTTGCCTCATGGACCATGTACTAAAATGAGGTTTTTATACACATTGTAATTCACTATGAACTTTACAGCTTTGGCACCTCATAATCCTCCTTCTTTATCATTTATTTAAAAAATTTGGGGGGCATGCCTGAGTGGCTCATATGGTTGGGCATCTGCCTTTGGCTTAGGTCATGATCTCCAGATCCTGGGATCGAGCCCCATATCGGGCTCCCAGCAGGCTCAGTGGGGAGTCTGTTTTTCCCTCCTCACCCTCTTTCTTTCTCCCTGCATGTGTGCTCTCTCAGTCTCCCTCTCTCTCTCTCAAATGAATAAATAAAATCTTTCTTTTAATTATAAAATAAAATAAAATTTTTAGGGGCACCTGGGTGGCTCAGTTGGTTAAGTGTCTGCTTTTGGCTCAGGTTGTGATCCCAGAGTGCTGGGATCAAGCCCCACTTCGGGCTCTCTGCTAGATGGAGAGCCTGCTTCTCCCTCTCCCTCTGCCTGCTGTTCCACCTCCTTGTGCTCTTTCTCTCTCTCTGTCAAATAAATAACTAAAATCTTTAAAAAAATTTTTAAAGAATATACTGGTATTTTGGTTTTTTAATTAAAAAATTTTTTTTTATTTGAGAGAGAATGAGAGAGAAAGAGAGCATGAGAACCGAGAGGGTCAGAGGGAGAAGCAGACTCCCTGCTGAGCGGGGAGCCTGATGCCATACTCCATCCTGGGACTCCAGCATCATGAGCTGAAGGCAATTGCCTAACCAACTGAGCCACTCAGGCGCCCCTAGAAAAACTTTTTTTTTTTTTTAGAGTTGTTTTAGGTTCACTGCAAAATTGAATAGAAAACACAGTATTTGATTATCTTTAGGATATAGTATTTTTAAATATTATTGGTTTTTTAAAAAAATATTTTTATTTATTTATTTGACAGACAGAGATCACAAGTAGGCAGAGAGGCAGGCAGAGAGAGAGAGGGAAGCAGGCTCCCTGCTGAGCAGAGAGCCTGATGCGGGGCTCGATCCCAGGACCCTGGGATCATGACCTGAGCCGAAGGCGGAGGCTTTAACCCACTGAGCCACCCAGGCGCCCCAAATATTATTGTTTTAATAATGATTGAATTAGTTTCTGCTTTTTTTAATAGGCAGTTCCCAAGACATGTTGTCTTATCTTGGGCGGCCATAACAATAGCATATAGGGGGTGGCTTAAACAGAAGAAATTTATTTTTTCACAGGTTGGGAAACTAGAACTCCAACATCAGGGTACCAGCATGGTTGGTTTCTGAAGACTCTTGTGGCTTATCTCTGTGTCCTCACCAAGGCTTGAATAGAGAGCAGATTAGCTCTCTGGTATCTCGTATAAGTGTTTTTGCCAAGTCTACAGAACCATAACTTTTTGGAATAATAAAATTAAGGCTTTGTGAGTAGTGAATGGGCCTAATTACACATAGTTTATGATCTTTGTAATAATTTAGTTGGATGGTATGCCATTATCAGATTTTCAGAAATTGAAAGAACTGCATATGTCAAGAGTCCTCTACAATAAAGCTGTAATCACAAATTATTTTTTTAAAGATTTTATTTATTTATTCATTTGAGAAAGAGAGAGCATGAGAGAAGAGAAGGTCAGAGAGAAGCAGACTGACTCCCCAAGGAGCTGGGAGCCTGACGCAGGACTCGACCCTGGGACTCCGGGATCATGACCTAAACTGAAGGCAATTCCTTTACCAACTGAGCCACCCAGGCACCCTGTAATCATAAATTATATTTTAATTATTATTCAGAAGAGACCAGATAAAAGCAATAGTAATACTATATTAGGGTTCTCCAGAGAAACAGAACCTAGAGCACATATAGAGATAAATACTAGAGGAGGTTTATTATAAAGGTTGGCTCACATGGTTATCAAGTCTGAGAAATTGTACAATCTCTACAAGCTGTAAAACTAGGAAAGCTAGGAGTATAATTTAGACTGAATCCAAAGGCTTGGAAACTAGGAAGCTGCTGGTGGCAGTCCTAGAGTACCAAGGCCCAAAAACCCAGGGTTCCAGTGTTCAGTTGAATTTGTCCTTTGCATTTTTTTTTCTGTTCAGGTCCTCATGGACTGGATGATGCAGTAGGAATTCTGTTCCCATTATGGTGGATATTCTTTACTTAGTCTACGGATAGAAATATTAGTTTTTTCTGGGAACATCTTCACACCTGGAAGTAATGTTTTACCAGTTATCTGAGCATCCCTTAACCGAGTCAAGTTGACATGTAAATTTAACCATCCCGGTTACCTATCGTTTTCACCCATTCCTCCCTTCCCATCCACATATGGTCTTTCTGTGTTCTATGTACACAACTATATTCACAGCAAGATAATTAGGATATTCATTTGAATTCTTTAAATAGCAAGGTGCTTTAAAATAAGGGCTTGGGGCGCCTGAGTGGCTCAGTGGGTTAAAGCCTCTGCCTTCGGCTCAGGTCATGATCCCAGGGTCCTGGGATCGAGCCCCGCATCGGGCTCTCTACTCGGCAGGGAGTCTGCTTCCCTTTCTCTCTCTCTGCCTGCTTCTCCACCTACTTGTGATCTGTCAAATGAATAAATAAAATCTTTAAAAAAATAAAATAAAATAAGGGCTTACTCCCTTCTTATTTGATAACACTCAGTAAAATTGTTAGATAATCCAACAAATGATACCTCACCTAGTTCTGCTTCATCTCCTTTGCTCATTTAATGTACATTTTTCTCTTTGATTAAATTATTATTTTCTTCTTTTGGTGGAATTATCTAGTAGAGCTATGGTTTTTCTGTGATTTCTCTGGGAATTTTCTTTGTTATTCCTCCCAGGAATCAAATAATAAAACCAAATATTAGAATCGATTACAAATAAAGTTATAATATTATATTCTCTGATGATTTTTTAATGCTAGGATAAACTTAAGTTCGTTATTCTTAAACTTATTTCATATAAAATTTAAATATAAAAATTTAAAATCCTAAAACATAATTTTTTTAAAAAAATGTTATTTATTTATTTGAAAGACAGATCACAAGTAGACAGAGAGGCAGGCAGAGATGGGTGGGAAGCAGGCTCCCTCCAGAGTAGGGAGCCCTTTACGGGGCTTGATCCCAGGACCCTGGGATCATGACCTGAGCCGAAGGCAAAGGTTTTAACCCACTGAGCCACCCAGGCGCCCCAAACATTTATAATTTTTATTAAAATGCTTTCATTTCAATGTCTAGGTGTTATAAATATACTAAAGATGTGAAGTTTAAACCCACTTTTGGGGTGCCCGGGTGGCTCAGTCGGTTAACCATCTGCCTTCAGCTCAGGTCATGATCCCAGGATCCTGGGATGGAGCCCCATGTTTGGCTCCCTGCTCAGTGGAATCCTGCTTCTCCTTCTCCTTCTGCCCCTCCCCTTGCTTGTGCTCTTTGGCTCTCGCTCTCTCTCTCTCTCTCTCTGTCCAGTAAAATTAAACACACACACACATACACAAATACACACACGGTCTTTAAAAAAAAAAAAATCCACTCCTTAAAAATAATTTTAGACTTAAGAGTTTCCAGAATAGTACAGAAAGTTCTCATATAACTTTTACTCAGGTTTCTCTAATGTTAACATCTTATGCAAGAATAGTACATTCATCAAAACTGAGAAATTAACTTTGGTACAATACTGTTAAGTAAACTACAGATTTTATTTGGAGTAAAGTGTGGAATGGGGAAGTTAAAACATTTACTTGTATATAGCTGCTCTCTGTTCCTCTGTAGAGGGGAGACAAATTCTGTTTCTGTATTGTGTTGGTAAATCATCAGAAACGTGCTTGAACTTAATCCACATAAAGATGCTGAGTGCTTGTTAAAATGTTATCAGTATTTATTATCATTTTTTAAAGTGTGCATTTGATGGGAACCTGGGTGGCTCTGTTGGTTGAGCGACTGCCTTTGGCTCAGGTCATGATTCTGGAGTCCCCAGATTGAGTCCCAGGTCAGGCTCCCTGCTTGGTGGGGAGTCTGCTTCTCCCTGTGACCCTACCCCCCACATTCATTCTCCCTCCCTCCCTCTCTTTCTCTCTCAAATAAATAAATAAAATCTTTTAAAAAGTGTACATTTGATGAACATTAAAAATTTACATAATTTTAGTCAGTGGTCTTTAAAAATGGACCTGTACAGGGGCGCCTTATGAATGCTTTCTTACATGCTGATCAGAAGTTTGTAACCTGTATTTTGTTTTCTTTAACTACTAAGATAAATTGACATAGCTTTTCTTCTGTACCCAGTAAAATATATATGTATTTTTTGTTTTCATCATTAAAACAACTCATTACTTGACTTGTAAAATATTCTTTAGTCCTAAATCATTAGGGCAAAGTTCGTAGAATGTTCCTGTAGAACTGTCAGAATCTCTGTGACTTTCATCTTGGTTATATGAACAGATGAGTAAGGTGAAGGAACTCACCAGAAACCAGAGGATTTTGATTCTGATTGGGTGTTGAGATTTTACCTAGCAAATGCGATTTAATAATATACATTATTTTTTAAAATAATATACATTATTAAAAGCTTGAATTTGTTATGTTTTAGATTTTTCATTTTTCCTTATAGTTTTTCTTTTAAAAAAATTAAATAAGGACACTAGTTTGTTCTGTGAGGGTATACAAACTTGAAGGATTTAAGTATAGGTACATTAGCCATTATTGAGAACATAATAATATTTAGGCCACTAAATTTGTCCTTTTTGTAGAACTGGGCTCTGGTTTGCAATTAGTCTTTGACAAGCAGGATTTAATATATATTTATGTAGTTATATTCATGGATTTGCAGATCTTATCCATTCTCTCTAAATTTAAGGTACAGGGAAAAGATTTACTTCAGCAGTGCTATGCCCAAATTTGGCTGCAAATCAGAATCCTGGGGAGAAGTTGTTAAAAATAAAGAATACTAGAGATTTCAGTTTAATTAGATTTGGAGGAGGCCTAGGCTAGATAGCCTTATTTTACATTTAGAATTATCTGGGGGCACCTGGGTGGCTCTAGTTAGCTAAGCGTCTACCTTTGGCTTAGGTCATGATCTCAGAGTCCTGTTCATTGGGGAGTCTGCTTCTTCCTTTGCCCCCCACCGATCCCCATTTGTGTGCATGCTTTCTCTCAAATAAATATTCCATCACTCCTGCATAATACCTTACCTGTAACACAGTTTCTCCCCATTCCCATTTCACTCTAGTCCTAGTCTCTGACAGCCATGCCCCCAACTTTGTAACTCTATGTGTTTATGTATTCTGGATATTTCTTTTTTTTAATTTTAAATATTTTATTTATTTAATTGACAGAGATCACAAGTAGTCAGAGAGGCAGGCAGAGAGAGAGGAAGGAAAGCAGGCTCCCCGCTGAACAGAGAGCCCGACACGGAACTTGATCCCAGGACCCTGGAATTATGACCCGAGCCGAAGGCAGAGGCTTTAACCCACTAAGCCACCCAGGCGCCCCTATTCTGGATATTTCTTAAAAAAGAATCATACAATATGGACCTTTTGTCTCTGGCTTTCACTTAGTATAATGTTTTGGAAGTTCCTCCATGTTGTATTGTGTATGAGTACTTCATTTTTTTTTTAAGAAGATTTTATTTGAGAAGAAGGTGGATGTGCAACCTAGAGGAGAAGGAGAGAGATTCTGGAGCTGACTGCACGCTAAGCGCAGAACCAGATGCAGGGTCAGTCTCAGGACTGTTGGATAATGACCTGAGTTGAAACCATGAGTTGGCTACTTAACTGACTGAGCCATGCATGGGCCCAGTGCTTCATTTATCCTTATGGCTGGGTGATATCCATAGTATCCATCCATCTATTGATGGACATTTGAACCTTGTCCACCTTTTGGATATGTGAATAGTGCTGCTGTGACCATGTGTATAGACGTCTTGCTTAAGTACTTTTTTCAGTTCTTTTGCTTATATACATAGGAGTGGAATTACAGGATCAAATGGGTAATTGTGTGTTTTACTTTTAGAGGAACGACCAGACAGTTCTACAGCAAATGAACCATTTCATATTCCCACCAACAGTATATGAGGGTTCCTGTTTCTCCACATCCTCACTAATGCTTATTTTGTAATTTTTGTTTTAATTCTAACCATTACAAGGTGATGTTAAGTGATTTCTTATTGTTTTGATTTGCATTTCCCTACTGACTACTAATGTTGAGCATCCTTGCATGTGGGTATTGGCCATTTGTGTATCGTTCAAGTCCTTTGCCCATTTTTCAATTGACTAGTTTATCTTTTTGTCTTCGAGTTGCAGGAGTTCTGTCTAATGAAGGATATTAAACCCTTATCAGATATATGACTTGGAAATATTTCCTTCAAATCTATAGGGCTTTTAAAAATCATTTTGTTGATAATGTCCTTTGCATAAAAGCTTTTCATTTTGATGAGGTCTAGTTTATCTTTGTTGCTCATGCTTTTGGTGTCATATCTAAGAATATATTGCCATGTTGGAGGTCATGAAGATTTACCCCTATGTTTTGTTTTGGTTTTAGAGAAGGAGAGGACAGGGACAGAAGGAGAGGAAGAGAGAGAGAATCTTATGCAGGCTCCAAGCCCAGCAGGAGCCCAAAGCCAGAATAGATCTCATAACCCTGAGATCATGACCTGAGCTGAAATCAAGAGGTGGTTGCTTAACCAACTCAGCCAGCCAGGCACCCCTGGTTTTGTTTTGTTTTTCTAAGAGTTTTTTTTTTCTCTTCCAAATATTTTATTTATTTACTTATTTGACACAGAGAGAGAGAGAGACCACGAGAGAGGGAACACAAGCAGGGGGAGTGGGAGAGGGAGAAGCAGGCTTCCCGCCAAGCAGGGAGCCCAACATGGGGCTGGATCCCAGAATGCTGGGATCACAACCTGAGCAGAAGGCAGAGGCTTAACCCTCTGGGCCACCCAGGCGCCCCTGAAATCAGGAAGTGTGAGTTCTCCAACTTTATTCTTTTTTTAAAAAATTTTGTTTTTTTAAGATTTTATTTATTTATTTGTCAGAGAGAGAGGGAGAGAGAGCGAACGAGCACAGGCAGACAGAGAGGCAGGCAGAGGGAGAAGCAGACTCCCTGCCAAGCAAGGAGCCCGATACGAGACTCGATCCCAGGATGCTGGGATCATGACCTGAGCTGAAGGCAGCTGCTTAACCAACTGAGCCACCCAGGCGTCCCTTTTTTAAATTTTTTGATTTTAATTTTATTTATTTTTTAAAAGATTTTAATTATTTGACAGAGAGAGACACAGCGAGAGAGGGAACACCAGCAAGGGGAGTGGGAGGAGAAGTAGGTTTCCCACAGAGCAGGGAGCCCAATGTGGGACTCAATCCCAGGACCCTGGGATCATGACCAGAGCCGAAGGCAGACTCTCAATGACTGAGCCACCCAGGCGCCCCTTTACTCTTTTTTAAAAATATTTTATTTATTAGAGAGAGAAAGAGTATGCATGAGCAGGGGGAGGGGCAGAGGGACAAACAGACTCCACACTGAGTGTAGAGCCTGATGTGGGTCCTGATAACAGGACCCTGAGATCAGATGCTTAAACAGCTGAGCCACCCAGTCTTCTCTTTACTCTTTTATTATTATTATTTTTTAAGATTTTAAAAATTTATTTATTTGAGATAGAGTTAGCGACAGAGAGAGTATGAATGGGGAGGAAAGGAGAAGCAGGCTCCCAGCTGGGCAGGGAGCCCGATTCAGGGAGCGTCAATTACCTGAGCCGAAGGCAGAAAACTCTTAAAAAGAAGAGTAAATGGGGTACCTGAGTGGCTCAGTTAGTTAAGAGTTTTCTTAAGATTGTTTTTGTTTTTGTGGGTCCCTTAAATTTCTGTATAAATTTTAGAATCAGTTTTTCAATTTCTGGAAAAAGGACAGTTAAGATTTGTTTTTAAAGATTTTATTTATTTGACAGAGATCACAGGTAGGCAGAAAGGCAGGCAGAGAGAGAAGGTGGGGAGCAGGCTCCCTGCTGAGCAGAGTGCCCAACTCGGGGCTTGATCCCAGGACCCTGAGATCATGACCTGAGCTGAAGGCAGAGGCTTAACCCACTAAGCCACCCAGGTGCCCCAGGAAGCTAGGATTTTGATGAAGATTTCATTTAATCTGTAGATCAAATTGGGGATTTTTTTCTGTTTCCTTAGGTCTTTCATTTCTTTGAGCTGTATTTTAATAGTTCTCTGTGTACAGATCTTTACCTCCTTGGTTAGATTTATTCCTCAGTATTTTTTTTTTTTAATTTTATTTATTTATTTGTTAGAGAGAGAGAGTGAGCACAGGCAGACAGAGTGGCAGGCAGAGGCAGAGGGAGGAGCAGGCTCCCCGCCGAGCAAGGAGCCTGATGTAGGACTCGATCCCAGAACGCTGGGATCATGACCTGAGCCGAAGGCAGCTGCCCAACCAACTGAGCCACCCAGGCGTCCCTATTCCTCAGTATTTTATCCTTTTAGATGCCATTGTGAATGGAATTGTTTTCGCAATATCCTTTTTACGTTATCCTGTTTAGGTTATTGCTAGTATGGAGAAGTAAATCTGATTTTTGAGTTTTGATCTTATATCTTAAAACTTCCACTGAATTTCTTTATTAGCTTTAGTAGCTATCTTATTAGGTCTTTGAAGTTTTGTCATTTTTGAAATAATTCTATTTCTTCCTTTCCAGTTTGTGTGCCTTTTATTGCTTTTTCTTGTTTAATGCTCATGCTAGAACTTTCAGGGCAGTGTTAAATAGCAGTGGGAAAAATGATTATCCTAGTCCTGTTCTTGATCTTAGGAGGAAAGATTTCACCATTTAGTGTAATGCTAGCTGTGAGGTTTTTTTTTTTATTCCTTTACAATGTTGAGATACTTTCCTTCTTTTTATAATTTTTTGAGTGTTTTTATCATGAAAAAGTGTTGTATTTTGTCAAATGCTTTGTCTGCATCAATTGAGATGCCCATCTTTTAATAAGTTGTTTCTGAGTACAAATCTATGTATGTCATTCCACTGCTCAGAAATTTTTATGTATATAGGTATTAAACTCAGAACAAAGTAACATATTTTTCTGGTCTAATTTTTAAATGTAAACTATTTTTCATTACAGGTGGGTTCTTTACCATAGTGGTAGGTAGAATAATGGTCCTTCAGAAAAGTCCACATCCCATACCCTGGAACCTGTGTTATGTTAGCTTATATGTTAAAGAAAAATTAAAGTTGCTAATCATTAGCTGACCTTAAAATAAAGAGATTATTCTGGATTACCCAGGTGGGCCCACTGTAACTTTCAAGTGGAAGAGGTAGGCAGGAAATGAGAGTGAGAGATGTGATTATGGGAGAAAGGCCCAGAGAAATGCAACATTGCTTGCTTTGAAGATTAGAGGAAGGAGGACCAAGAGCAAAGGCATGTGGGTGGCCATTAGAAGCTTAGAAAGGATTGCATTGCTGCTGACACATTGAATTAGCCTTGTGAGAATAGTGTCAAATTTTGATCTACAAAAGTGTAAAACAATAAATTGCTGTTTTAACTACTAAGTGTGTGGTGATTTGTTACAGTAGCAATGCAAAACAAATACAACTACCCTAGCATATTCTGTTTATAATGTTGGTTTTTTTTTTTAAGATTTTATTTATTTATTTGACAGAGAGCAATCACTATAGGCAGAGAGGCTGACAGAGGTAGAGGGGGAAGCAGGCTCCCCGCTGAGCAGAGAGCTCAGCTCTCTGCTGGATCCCAGGACCCTGAGGTCATGACCCGAAGGCAGAGGCTTAACCCTGAGCCACCCAGGCGCCCCTATAATGTTGGTTTGTTTCTCTGGGCTAACTGATGTCTAAATTTCCTTTTTAGGTTGTTAAAATTATAGTTACTATTCAAGACCCATCTCAGAGCTTTCTCAAACACTAAGCCTTTAGTTTGTCTTTCACACCATGTGCCAGGTGTCCTCTATCCAAATATACCCTAAGTTTCTCCTTGTTTCTCTTGTGCTTTTTTTTTTTAAACCTTCCTCATAGCATCTAACAAGTTTTAGAATTTAGTATTTGATGTTTTATTAAAAATTTTATTCTCCTTTTAAAAATATTCTGTTATCTTGATATGGTTGTGTATTTTGTGTGTTTATCTAAATTTGGGTTGTATATGTAAGATTTTTATATTTTAGTTATATCCCTAATGATTTAGAATTTTGAACCTTTCATTTTAGACTGAGATTGGTGACTGTATCTTAGTCTTTTTTCTATTGAATAAGTCTGTGATGCATATGGTAAGCAATCCATATGTATTTGACTTAAACTAAATGTACATGTAGTTTAGGTCCTATAATTTAAATTTATAAACCAAAGGGCGCCTGGGTGGCTAGGTCAGTTAAGCATCTGCCTTCAGCTCAGGTCATGATCCCAGGGTCCTGGGATCAAGCCCCGTGTCAGGCTCCCTACTCCAGCAGGGAATCTGCTTTTCTCTCTCCACCAGCTCCTCTCCCTGCTCATGCTCATTTGCGTGCGCTCTCTCTCAAATAAATAAATAAAATCTTACTAAAAAAAGTAGTGAGTTTTATACATATTCCGGGGGAATTAAAATTAAGTTATTGGGAGGCATATTTTCAGTTTATATAAACCATAGTTATTGAAACCATGGATGTTAAAGGTGGTTTATACTAGACAGATTTTAAGCAAGGTCACATTTTGGGAGGGGTTGTTTCTTTTAATGTACTTTAGGTTCAGATGTGTCTGAAAATAAAAATATTTAGTTGCTCCTCAAGACTCTTGAATCTCAATTATTATACATGTCTATTTTTTTATAGATATATTTATTTTAGAGAGAGAACACGAGCACGTGAGCATGAGCAGTGGGGGATGGGGGATGAAGGTCAAAGGGAGAGGGAGAGAAGCAGACTCCCCATAGAAAGCAGAGCCCAATGTGAGGTTTGATTCCACAACCCCAAGTTTATGACCTGAGCCAAAATCGAGAGTCAGACACTCCACCGACTGAGCCACCCATGTGGCCCTCTCAATTTTAAATGAGTTTTTCTTAGAAGGATGGTGCTATAAACATACTACTTCTTTTTTAAGAAATACATCTTACAGATTGGTCAGAACTAATATTTATTTATTGATTGATTGATTGAT
>RCUC01118557.1:0-27478 GCA_003697995.1 Taxidea taxus jeffersonii
TTTTTTTTTTTTTAAGAGTTTACTTTCTTTTTAAGAGTTTACTTTCAAGTAATCTCTACACCAAACCTGGGGCTTGAACTCCCAACCCAGAGATCAATAGCCGGATGCTCTACTGACTGAGCCAGCCAGGCGCCCCTGGACTGGAAGGCTTTGATCACTGAAAGGTAAGCAGTCGAAGCAGGAGGCTGGATGGAGGCGGAAACTGGCAGCTGTGAGCCAATCCTGTTAGTCTCTGCTGAGGGCAAAGGAGGGCTGCTTTCCCCAGGGAGAGCTGCCGGTAGAAGTCAGGAACATTCTATTGCCTCCCACTGTGGCCTGCCAGAGTCTAGAGTGCTACCTCCCCTCACAACCCACTCCTCTCCCCAAATTCCCTCGGGGCTTAAGCCAGTGCCTCTGACTGGGTGGATGATGGACATGGGCAGGAAGCTCCATGATGGGGCACAGAGCTCATGGGCTTAGATTTCCAGGTTGTCACTTACTAGCTATGAAAACTTGGAGCAAAATCTTCTGTTTCCCATTCTCCTTTATGCAAATGAGGTGACAAATACCGGCTTCCTAGGGCTGCAATGACGACCACATGAGACAAACATGATGCCTGTTCCTTCTGTTTTCTCCACTCTCCCCTCACCCACCCACCCTCCTCACAAAGATGGCAGTGCTGAATCGTGGGGGGATTTAATTCTCTTTGCCTCTAAGAGGACTCTAATCTCTGAACATGTGAAGACCAAACAAACAAACAAACAAAAAAACAAACAATGATACAGATTCTTATCTGTGGATTAAGTATGTTAAATAGGAGTGGTTGTCAGAAATCTCAAGACACCCTCCCCAGATTCCGGTCCCCTGGTTATTCAAACACTAATCTAGGTCCTGCTGAGAAGGGGATCTGCAGCTGTAATTCAGGTTATGGACCTGGATTACCTGGTGGGCACAATCTAATCCCCTGAGCCCTTAAAAACAGAAATTTCTCTGGCAGGAGCTAGATCTGATGGTCAGAGAGATGAGGAAGGGTAAGTCAGAGAGACTCCAAACATGAGAAAGCCTTAACCAGTGTTGGTTGCTGGCTTGGAAGATGGAACTAGGGGCTCATGAGTCTAGGAATGTGGGAGGGGCTAAGGATGACCGTTGGCCAATTGCCAGTAAGGAAACAGGGATTCTCAGTCCCACAACTGCAAGGAATATTCTGGCCAACAACATGAGATGAGCTTGGAAGTGATTCATCCCCAGAGCCTCTGGAAGGAACACAGCCCTGCTGCCTTGATTTTGGCCTTGTGAAACCCGAAACAAAGAAACCAGTTGAGCCAACTTGGCCTTCTGACCTACAGAACTGTGAGATAATATGTGGATGTTGTTTTTAGCCATTAGATTTGTGGCAATTTGCTATGGCAGCAACAGCAAATACAGTAGGTACTGAAGTCTCCTTGGTTAATGCTTGGAGTTGGTACTATTGTTACCCCCATTTTAAAGATGAGGAGACTGAAGTACAGTGAAAGGGTCTTAGCAGGTCTGTAGCTCTAAGTCTCAAGGAGTCATGCTCAGTAGAAGTCTCTGCTACCACATTTATTTGCAGGTAAACATCACAACATTTACACAACATTTTGTACAATCTGATCTGTACTGCCCTCACACACTAGGGGGCTGAGGAAGACCCAGTCCTTCCAAAGCTATAAACAGTCCTGGATAATGAGTTGATGGAAAACACTTTCTTTTCCTTCGGCAAACAAAATTATTTATGAAGCTGTACAGTTCAGCAATAGGAGGCAAAGAGAAAAAAATTACCTCAAGGAAAGTAACAGCTCCTTTCCTGGTGGGATCCGTCATTTTACAGACATGAAATATTCGTATCAGAGATCTTGTTTCAAGAGGAATGGGTGACACATCAGAGCTACAACAATAAACCCTGTATTTATTTCTAATGGGGAATTAGAAGGCTCTCTTTGGACACCAGTTTTTGAAAAGATTCTATTTCAGAGGACATCAGTGCTAAGCAATTCTTTAGAAATCCAGTGACTACAGCATAGACTTCTGGGGACCAGGGCCAGCGTGACTCCCCTCTCCTCTGACCCCCAGGGTTGGTGTTTACATCTACTCCCTGCCTCTGAATCCCTCCAGCCCCACCCATGCTCCACGCCAGCATCTGAGAGCCCCCGAGGACCGTTCTGATTTGAAGTCACATCACCGATTCCCCAAGTACTCCCTTCCCACTGAAGGGTCTGACTCTTGGCCTTTATGAACACAGGGTTTTAGAGAAGCAAACTTAGGGAGACCAACTATTCTCCCGAGGCCAGCCATTCTGTGCCTGCAGCTCTAAGCCAGCATCTCCAGGATGAGGAATAGGGCTGATAAATAATGAATCAGCGTCTTGCTCGACTGGTGGGGTTTAAACGGTTTTAAATTCTTTTCAGGTGAAAAATTACCACAATTTTGTGCTCATGGTAGATTTCCAAGGGCGACTTGAAGCAGAAAATCTTTAAGGAAACCTTGCATAGCCAGAATTTCTTCTTAGGCTGATGGACATTAAATATTCAGTAACCGGGACTGTGGAAGGACTCAAGAAGAGCTCCCAGAGCCTGGGAAAAGGCTGCTTCTTAGGATCATTCTCAGGGTCCTGTGGAGACAGTCCCCAGAAGCTACATGCACGGCTGGCTGGAGTGAGCAGCAGCTCTGGGGATCTGTGGGATCAGGTAGGTGTCCAGCTCCTGACGCTGGTAGAGGGCTACACTGTCCAAAACCCACTCTCGGGTCACCACAGGTGCTTCACACGTCTGCCCAATCGCTGGGGACAGAGAACACAGGCAGAAATTAGTGTCACTTCATGTTTCCTTAGACCAGACTCTTGTCAATCTACTCCGGGGACCCGGTTGTATGAGTTCATAGTGTCACTCGGGTAGGTGCAAAACTGTTGATCTTAAGTAATGCTTCAGGACACAGGACCTCATTCAGAAGCCTGAGGAGTGACTGCTGGTTGCCTCTGGCAACTTTACTAAAAGGAGCGCCAATCTGTTAAAGGAAAAGTCATCAAGGGCACCTGGGTGACTCAGTTGAGCAACCAACTCTTGGTTTAGGCTCAGGTCATGATCCCAGGGTCCTGGGATTAAACCCTGCATCAGGCTCTGCACTCAGCTGGAGGTTATCTCCCTCTCCTTCTGTCCCTCCCCCGCTCACACTCTCTCTCAAATAAAAACTAAAAAAATCTTAAAAAAAAAAAAAAAGTCACCAGAGAACCTGAAACAACATTACAATTTAATGATTTTGCAACATCTTAGATGGAAAAGCAAAACAGTATGATGAGCACGATCACATGTGTGTAAAATACATGCGTGTACATATATACACACATGTGCCTGGAAGGATCTTTCCATCAGCATCTCTACATGGTGGGATTACTGGGGTTATTTCATTGTGTTTGTGCTCACTTATATATATTTTTTCATTTATATTTTATGTAATAAACATTAATTAATATTTAACCCCCACCAATGCAAATAGCTCATGTATTACTTTTATAATGTAAAATGAGCAAACCACAATAAGTTTTAAAAGGATACGTTAGCCATTCATTCATTCAAATATTCACTGAACACCCAGAAGGTCCCGAGAACTGTGTTAACCAAACACTGGGTGATCTGTGGTGAACCAATCCTATCACCCAGGACTCCACATGTCACAGGCACATGCCCATGGTCTCCTGAAGCCCCACACAGGCGCACCATCTGCTCCAGCAGACTGAAACAGGACATTTAGACCTAAATGCACAGTCACCTGCAGACTTCATGTAGGCCCTGCCACCCGTGCTCTTCCCGACAAAGGCTTACAGCAAAACTTACCATGGAAGCCACTGTCCTCTGCCCAGGCGTCTGGCTGCACGACCACCACGGGGTGAGTACCCTGCATCTCCAGGAAGGAAACAGGATGGAGGCTATCAGAGCGGGACTTGTGCAACAGTCACTTCGCCATTTCTTGATGGTGTGCTGAAGCAGATTAGCTCAGCTGCAGCCACAGAAAGGACAGGGAAGGGCCCGAGGCAGAAAGGGAGTGTTGGAGGGAGAGCCTTCCCTTAATTAAATACGTCGAGAACTCCAGTACCCACTGACCCTCCACACACGGGAGTTTTCTGGCACTGGCACATGATCAGGGAAGACTCGGGCTAAGAGAGGCTTCTGAGGCCCACTGGCAGGGCTCACAGGGACGGACGGGTGCCAGCCTTGCTCCCTTGTCACAGGACAGATTGTGTGCAGTCCCCTCTGACAGGGCATCAAACACTCACCTTGCTGAGAGGGAATAATGAGGGCTCCTTCACCACAGAAGCCCCACAGAGGCGCAGCATCCACTCGAGTTGATCTAAATAGCACAGGGAGACCTAAAATCACCACAGTACTCTACACACTTCACACTTTGCCCTCTACCCACCCCACTCCTCTGGGAGAAGGCTTAAAGCAACACTTCAAAGGGCGAGAGTCTCCAGCTCTGCTCCAAAAGAGAGCAGTTCAAGACAGACAGGCTTGAACTAGAATCTATACCAGGTATGGATTCAAAGTCAGTTTGCCACCTACCCTGGTTATCAGTCCCCAGAAGGCCCCTTGGTAGATAAGGTTTGACAGATTCTCAAACAAAACACTTTGGAAGAAAAGAATCCAAGAGGCAGTTTCCCTTAATTTGCTAAATGGCTGGCTAAGAAAGTGTGAAAAATGCCCGCTTGCCTGCCTTCCTCCCTTGCCTAATTCTGTGTTGGGAATCAATAATCACCGCCACCGAGGACACCATACTTGGTGGTAATTACTGCAAATGTCAAGAGACAGGAAGATAATTCATTCAGTCAAAAAAATACACATCATCCTGAACGGAGACTCAGCCCATCAGTGGGGAAGGGCTCCATGCTGAGCTGAAATCGACACACTTGGGGGAATAGAAATCAAAATGGACTGCAGGGATGTTCCACCCACTCCTGGAAAATCAGCAGAACGGACCGATGAATGGCTTCAGGGCCTCTCTCTGGGTGCTCTTTTCCCATCAGTCCATTTCTGGGGATTGCGGAGGTGGCTCCTGTTCATCTTAAAGAACTGCGGTCAACTGACTCATCTCCAAAATGATACCTGCTAGAGACCTGGTTTTCATTACACCAAAGACCAAAAACACCGAGAAATCCCCAAGTGGCACTTGGAAGTTTCATAAAAATCCAATCAATAACCAATAAAGAAGACAGAAGGAAAATTTGCTGGGCTCTCTTGCTGCCCCTCATCTGTCCCTGACTAGAGGCCAAGGCCATCTTCTGAGGAGCCAGAGAACCTGATCCCTGGGACAGAAGTGGGAGCAGAAGCAAAGGTGGGTGGACTTTGGTTTCGAGAAGAACAAACCAGATCTGTACACACACCAGGGCCTCAGGGCCACACAACTCCAGAGTTGAGCCCCATAGCACTCCTAAAGATAACATCACATTCAATGTCAAAGTTAATTAGAAAATGTTCATCTAGAGTCCTTCCCTGCCTGCTCTGGGCCTGTGTGGGGCCCAGGCCCACAGGGTTTAAGTAGTCGCTGTGCTTGTTTCTCAATATCAAATGAAAATGATTTAGGAAGAGCAGAATTCTTTCTTAACACTCACAAACCTGAAAGGTATCTTCCCCCCACCTTATTCTTTCCCTCCTTTCTTAAACCAAAGGGCAGTAAGGGCAGCTCTAACCCTTTTGAGCACAGAACACTGCATCCTAGAAGCTAACTTTTCACGGCCTTCTAGCTCTTGGGAAGGGGCACAGGACTGGTTTTTTGACATAGGGCAATGTTTAGGGGCAGTTTTGTCTGACAGATGGTAGAGAAACAGAATGAGCTCTAGAGCACCTCACCAAGGAGCCCCCTTAAGACAGTCTCTCTCCTGTAACACTCCACCACGTAGTGGAAAGGCTGGTGCTGGACTCTGCACTTCTCCCAGTCTCTTACCTGTAGGCATGTTGGTAAAGGGCCCATAGCAACAGACTTCTAGGCCCCTGAAGATCTAGGAGAAAAGTGGGACAGAGGGATGGAGAGAAAAGAAATACTAATTATAAAAGAGCATGCATGGGGCACCTGGGTGGCTTAGTGGGTTAAGCCTCTGCCTTCGGCTCAGGTCATGATCCCAGGGTTCTGGGATCGAGCCCCGCATCAGGCTCTCTGCTGGGTGGGGAGCCTGCTTCCTCCTCTCTCTCTGCCTGCCTCTCTGCCTACTTGTGATCTCTGTCTGTCAAATAAATAAATAAAATCTTTAAAAAAAAAATAAAAGAGCATCCCTTAAAAAAAAACCACAACAGAGTCTCCAAAATGAAGGAGTTTCTTTTTTCTTTACCACCTGATCATCTCTGCTACTTCCTGGAGACAATGAGTCCAGTGTCAGAACACTGATGGACTTTAGAAGGCTTCTAAGAAAGGTGTGTCTGTAGCTGATCTGCTCTAGTCATTCCCTGTTACTCAGAGGCTGAGCACCCCCCACCTGCCACCAGTCAGGCCCAGCCAGGCTCCTTCACTTCTTGTTGAAACAAACAAACAAACAAACAAACAAACAAAACAGGTCTTCTTTATATTTAATAAGAGGACTGGATGGCAAGAAATTCAAGCTCTAAGCTGCAGTTTGTTTATCCGGACTTGGTACATCAAGGCTGACCATCACCCTAACTGGCGGGGAAGTTTACGTTGGGCGGGGAAGTTTACGTTGATTTTACACACTCCTTTTCTCCTCTGACTTTCTTTTGGCATCTGACATTTCTTCCTACCTTCACGCTGCTCTAAGAACAGCCATTGTTCCTTTAGGCAACCTAACTGTTTCATCCAGAAGTTAATCTAATCTAGAAGTGAAGCCTGGTTCTGCCTCTCCTCACCGAGATGACCTGACTGCCTAGTTTCCGGGAGACACAGATTATCTGGCATCTTCAAGGTGCCTCCCCAACTTTTGTTCAGTGCTCGCTGGCACCGCCCACAAGAACTTTCTGGGGGGCACCTGGCTGGCTCAGTTGGTGAAGCCCGTGACTCTTGATCTTGGGGTCATGGGTTTGAGGCCCATGCTGTGTGTAGAGATTATTTAAATAAGCAAGTAAACTTTAAAAGACAAAACATAAGAACTTTCTGTGATGATGGAAATAAGGTGTTAATAAGGTGGCCACAAGTCACACGTAGTTACCAAGCTCTTGATATGTGGTTACGGTGAGTAAGGAACTAAACTTCCCATTTTATTTAATCTAGTTATGTAGAATTTAAACAGCCTTGTGTGGCTCATGAGACAGATTCTTTTTTGTTTGTTTGTCTGTCTTAAATATTTTATTTATTTATTTGACAGAGATCACAAGTAGGCAGAGAAGCAGGCAGAGAAGCAGGCAGAGAGAGGAGGTAGCAGGCTCCCTGCTGAGCAGAGAGCCCAATGTGGGGCTCGATCCCAAGACTCTGGGATCACGACCTGAGCTGAAGGCAGAGGCTTTAACCCACTGAGCCACCCAGGCGCCCCCGAGATAGATTCTTATACATACATTAGCTTAGGTTCTCAGGCAAGCACTAGGTTCTTCTTCTTCTTCCTTTTTTAAAAAGGTTTTATTTATTTAGGGTGCCTGGGTGGCTTAGTGGGTTAAAGCCTCTGCCTTCGGCTCAGGTCATGATCCCAGGGTTCTGGGATCGAGCCCCACATCGGGCTCTCTGCTCAGCAGGGAGCCTGCTTCCCTTCCTCTCTCTCTGCCTGCCTCTCTGTGATCTCTGTCTGTGAAATAAATAAAAATCTTAAAAAAAAAAAGATTTTATTTATTTATTTGACACAGAGAGAGAACAAACAGGGAGAGCAGCAGGCAGAGTGTGAGGAAGAAGCAAGCTCCCTACTGAGCAGGGAGCCCGATATGGGGTTTGATTCTAGTGCCCTGGGATCATGACCTGAGCAGAAGTCAGAGACACTTAACCAACTAAACCACCCAGGCACCCCAAGCACTAGGTTCTTATTTATTTTTTTGAAGATTTATTTACTTATTTGAGAGAGAGAGAGAGAGAGCACGTATGCATGCACAAGCCCCTGTGGGAGGAGGGGCAGAGGGAGAGGGAGAGAGAGCCTTTCAAGCAGACTCCCCGCTGAGTGCAGAGCCCAACATGGGGCTGGATCCCACAACACACGAAATCACGAAGGAGCTAAAACTAAGAGTCGGATGTTTACAGGATGGCACCAGGCAGGTGCCCCACTAAGGTATCATTGAAAAGAAATGTAAAGTTGTGTCAGTTGGCTGCGCGTATGTCATTTGGGTAACCATCATTCTCTCTTGACCCTCTTTCTCCCCATTCCACAAAAAAGAGAATTGCTTAGGCCTGCATTTCACCTCCTTTCAAATAAGAGAGGCCAGGGTACAGAAAAATCAGGAGCTAAAAACTCACGATGGCCTTCAGGAAATGAGCCTTCCACCCTCATCTCAATTATGGCCATAGGAATAAGAAAGAGCAGCAGTTTGGGGTGCCTGGGCGGCTCAGCTGGTTAAGCGTCTGCCTTTGGCTCAGGTAGTAGACTACTGTCGCAGGGTCCTGGGATTGAGCCCCACCGCGGGCTCCCTGCTTGGCGGGAGCTTGCTTCTCCCTCTCCTCCCTTTTGTGTTCTCTCTCGCTATCTCTCTCTCTCTCCTGCTCTCAAATAAATAAAGTCTTTAAACAAAGCAAAAAAAACAAAACGTATTGCATGGAGCACTGGGTGTGGTGCATAAACAATGAATTTTGGAACACTGAAAAAATATTAAATTAAATTAAATTTAAAAAAAGAAAAAAGAGCAGCAGGCCAAGTCTGTTTCTGTTGTGACAGCATCCACACATGCCATTCTTAGGATCTGTACGAATAAACCACACCCCAACCTGTTGACAGGCTCTAGATGCTCATAATACTAAAAACTCTCCCCAGGCAGCTGGCTGCAGCCAGGTGTTGCTGTGAAATGTACAAAAGATTAGGAATTGTTACATCCAAGCTGACACTCACTGATGAGGATGTCTAGTTATGAGATAAGAAATCTGAAGTTTCATCTCTACAAATACATTTCTCTTGCCCAGGAAAATACTATAGTGACATTTAGTATCTTCAGAATGTCATTACTTTGACGAAACACTTTCCATCACTGCCATCCCCAAATCAGGAAAAATCCCCAAACACTGGAATTTCCTTTGAAGGAGGAAGAATCTGGCACTAATGCTGCCTGGCATACAGTGGAATAAAAACAAATGGCTGGCTCACACAGAACTCCCCTGGGGCCAGCAGCTCCTCTTGGCATCTGGAAGTTACTTGATAGGCTCAGGGGGTGGGGGTGGGCTGACCCCAAGGGTTCAGAGCTCTCCCAAAAAAGTTTTCTCTAGAAAATCACCTCTACTGGTTTTTGCTCAAGTTCTACAAAGGGACAGACGGTGCTCTGTATGGGACTGTTCTGAAATGCTCAGTGGTCCATATTTAGAAAAGGGAGAAAGGCAAACTAGGCACGCAAGCGCTCAGTCAGTGACCTGAGAAAGCAGCCAGTGCAGGCCTGACACACAGGTGTGAAATCTTGCCGGGCTATCTCCCTGAGAGGGCGACATCGGTTTGGCTCCGTCACCTGCTACAGTATGACCTGGGGAAAATCAGGGAGTCTTCCTGGGCCTCTAGTCTTTCATTTGTAAAGTTGCCGGAATAATCTATTTCATTCCTCTGTGAAATCTTCTGTACCTTTCCAAGAAACTATGGTATTATTATTTTTTAAAGGTTTTATTTAAATAATCTCTACACCCAACATGGGGCTCGAATGCACATCCCCAAGATCAAGAGTCACGTGCAGAACTGACTGAGCCAGCCAGACGCCCCTAGTATTGTTTTGTTTGTTATGATTTTTTTTTTTTTCCTAAGTAATCTCTACACCTGATGTGGGGCTCAAACTTACAACCCTGAGATCGAGTCGCCTGCCGTACTGACTGAGCCAGCCACGGGCCCCAAGAAACTATGATAATGTTAAGAGCTCAGCTTCTGGAGCTTGAGTCCATGTGTTCGACTAGTCATGGGTTCCCAACTAGCTGTGTGAGCTTGGGCAATTTACTCAACCTCTCTGAGCTTTCATTTTCTCATCTATAAAATAGGTATAATTAGGGGCACCTGGGTGGTTCAGTCGGTTAAGTGTCTGCCTTCAGCTTAGGTCATGATCTCGGAATCCTGGAATTAAGCCCTGTGTTGGGCTCCCCACTCATCAGGGTGTCTGCTTTGCCTCTCCCTTGGCACCTACCCCGTTCTCATGCTTTCTCTCAAATAAATAAATAAGATCTTAAAACAAAATAGGTATAATTATAGTACACACCTCATAGGGCCGTTGTAAAAATTTTTTTTAATGATTTTATTTATTTGTGGGGCGCCTGGGTGGCTTAGTTAAGCCTCCCCCTACTTGTGTGTGCTTGCTTTGTCAAATAAATAAATAAATAATCTTAAAAAAAAAGATTTTACTTATTTGAGAGAGATACAGCATGAGGGAGCAGGGAGAGGCAGAGGGAGAGGCAGACTCCCTGCTGAGCAGGGAGTCCAATTCAGGGCTTAATCCCAGGACCCTGAGATCATGACCTGAGCCGAAGGCAGACGCTTAACTGACTGAGCCACCCAGGCGCCTTGGGCTGCTGTGAAAATCTGAGTTAAAATATGATCACGTGTTCAGAGCTGACCCTAGCATACAGTATATATTATAAAGATGTTAGCTGTTGACTTTATCGGTCACTTTCTCTTCTGCTGCCAGAGACAACACTGTGTCCATCTGCCTCGCAGCCGTGACTGCTCTAGGTTACAGAAAGACGCCACTGGGACGTGGAAACAGCAAAGGCCTTAGATTCATATCTGTTTCAAATCCCAGCCCTGCCACTTATCAGCTGAGATTTGAACCCCAGACTGGAGTCCAAAGTACATAGCTTTGGAGAGAATATTTACTTACCTTGTCGGGCTAGGAGAACTGAGGAAGAACCTGGGGGAGGTTCGCTGGTGCAATGAGTTAAGTGCCTGACACTTGGTTTCGGCTCTGGTTGTGCTCTCAGGGTTGTGGAACTGAGCCCTATGTTGGGCTCCAGACTCAGTGGAGAGTCTGCTCAAGATTTTCTCTCCCTCTCCCCCTCCTGCTCATGTACTCTCTCTTTCTAAAATAAATAAATAAATAAACCTTTTAAAAAAATTTAAAAAGGGGCGCCTGGGTGGCTCAGTTGGTCAAGTGTCTGTCTTTGGCTCCAGTCATGATCTCACAGTCCTGGGATTGAGCCCAAGTTTGGCTCCCTGCTTGGAGGGGAGTCTGCCTGTCCCTCCCCCTGCTTGTGCTCTCTCTGTCTCTCAAACACATAAAACCTTAAAATAAACAAGAACCTCAAGGAAGCACCCAGCTAGTGCTCTATGAGTGAGCATGCTATGCCCTTGCAGGTGCCTGAGACCAGATCCACCAAGGGGACTGGAACGCAGCAAGGCGGGTAGGGTTTTTGCCAACAGGGCAGATTGGGGCTTTACCTTCCTGTCCGGGGATTCTCTTGCTCGCTTTGGACCCTGGTGGTTTCTTCCATTCACAACGTCTCCTCTGACTTCAAAATCATGCTGGAAGATACCCAAGGCAAACCACAGAGATCAGAGAAAAGAGAAGCCTCCTTCGATGGGAATAGAGTAGATACATCCTATTAAGGAATCCAGTACTGCTGGGTAGAATTTTGACAACCCCGTACCCACCTGAAAAAAAAAAATCATTTTTGGTGGACTGAATGAGAGGACCAGCATCTCAGCTGCTGAAATCAATTCACTGAAGCAAATCATTGTGGGCAGAAATGAACAATTGGCTTTTCACCTCATCTGGACTTAATGTATTTTAATTTTCAACATCTGTCTCTTCTCAAAACATTCACTTAGCATTGAGATTAAACTGCTAATACTGTGCTGTTATAAAGGAAACTGGAGAATTCCCAATCTCTTAAATCAATTGTGTATTGCCATCTAAAGAAATAAGGGCTCTCAGATGTCCACTGAGAGATTTACAGTTAATGAGACCAAAACGATAAAATATACACTGAACACACTAAAGTTAGCACTTTTTCAAAACTCACTGGCTCAAGGATGAGGAAATAAAGAATAATAGGATTACGGAGGTTAGAGCTTTTGGGAGAATTTTGGGGAAGAATGCTTAGGAACAATTCTGATTGAAACTAGACTGTAGGGAGGACAGAGTCATGAATGTCACCATAGGCTGTTATTAGAGGAAAAAACACTTAACATTTCGTAGTCACTTGAGTGGGAAGAGTCTAGTGCTAAAAATGTCATGTTTGAAGCTGACCCTCAAATTTCTTGTCCTGATTGTACCCCCGTGCCTACTTAAGTTCTCTATCTGGAAGTCTAATATAAATCTCCAAATTCTGGGGCACCTGGCTGGCTCAGTGGGTTAAGCCTCTGCCTTTGGCTCAGGTCATGATCTCAGGGTCCTGGGATTGACCCCCGCATCAGGCTCTCTGCTCAACAGGGAGCCTGTTTCTCTGTCTGCTTGTGATCTGTCAAATAAATAAATAAAACCTTAAATAAATAAATAAGTAAACCCCTAAATTCACACAACTGAAACAGAGCTCTTGCCTCCTATTCTGCCCTCTCTCAGGATGCTCCTCCTGCTCTGTGTCTTCCTTATCTGATTTACTATTACTAACATCCACTCTACTGTTTAGGCTAAAAACCCAAGCCTCAGTCCCTGAATGCCTCCCTTTACCTCATCTTCCAAATTTAACCCTTTAGCAGGTCCTCTCTCCAAACATAACTCAAATCAATCTCTTCTTACCAACTCCATACCACCAATTACCCGACAAATAAAATTCAAATTCCTTACCATGACTTCCACCAAATTCTGCCTCATCTAACCCTCGTCTGTGACCTTCTCCAACCCTTGGTCCAACCTCTGCTCCCTACACATGATTCACCAATTACTACTCTCCAGCTACACTGGCCTATTTTTCTTTAATAAACCAAACTCATTCTTAGCTCAAGACATTTATGCTTGCTGTTCTTCTGCCTGTTAACATTTGCTCCCTCCATTTTTCCAGGCCAAATCTCAGTCTCTTAGGTCTCAGCTTAAGCTTTTCAGAAAGGCTTCCCTGGTACCCCTAGGTAATCAACCTCTGTCCCCAGTCAGGTGCTAGTCTGTTACATATATTTCTCCAAGTTAAGTATGTATGTATGTATGTATTTATTTTTAATTATCTCACTATTATCACTTTTTTTGGAAGTTTTTATTTCACAGTATTTATTGGTTTTGTTAGTTTGTTTTGTTGGCTTTTTTTAAGTAGGCTCTACGCCCATTGTGGAGCTCAACATAGGGCTTGAACTCACAACCCTGAGATCAAGACCTGAGCTGAGATCAAGAGTCAAGACACTTAACTAAGAGAGCCACCTGGGTGCTCCTATTTATTGGTATTTTAAATGCATCTTTATTTATTGTACACCTCCCCTCGATAGAACACGAGTCCCAGCAGAGCAGGGACCCATCAGTCTTGAGGCTGTATTCCCACTGCCCAGGACATAGTAGGCTCCCAATCCTATTAGGTCACAGAATCAAAGTTAAAACCAATGAAAACGTCATTTGATTAATAATGAAAATGCCAAATAGTGCATAGTAGTTTAAAAATGCTTTCGCTACTTTTATTTTGCCTGGTCTGTCACCGGCAGCTCTTAGATGGCTCTGTTCTAAAATTATTCCTCCTCCTACACTCCGTCTTATTTACCTCACTGTTCTCAAAATCATAAAAGTAACATCTCTTTGAAGGCATCTGAGTTTTAAGCAGATACATTTGCATATTAATACGAAGGGTTTTTCTTCAAAGACAGTGGACAACCAGTTTTCTACAAAGGTCTGTGCATGTGTGATTGGGTTGGCCTGTTTCTTAGGCTTATGAATCTTTTCTTTCTGCTTTATAAATTCCTTTTCCTTTGTCTGAGGAAAGGACTGTTTCTACTGAAATTTGAACAAATGAGCAAAAGCACAGAATTTCCTGGGTTGCTCTGTGCAATTCTGATGATCCACATCACTGGGGAAGGTCTTTGGAAAGTAGTTCAAACAAGGAAGCAGAAAAATGTTCAGTGATTTTGTAACTCGATGGCACCAAGTCTTCCTGATTCATTTGTAACATCAAGTACCTACCTCATCTAGCATCTTCCTTTCTTTAATTGACTGGGTCACCCCTAAAGAGATGACAGAAAAGACAGGTCACACGAAGGCAGAAGAATGTGCTCTTTTCATGGAGGCGAATGGTGAAGCGATTTGTGTGATAGCAGAGGGCAGAACACGGAGTAGAGGTCCTCTCTCTGTAAAGCCACAGCTCCCTAATAGACTTTCTTCTGGAAACACGGTGGTGGCTTAATTTAAACATTATATAAGTGCCTTCTGCACATGGATTTCTGCCTGGTATTAAATAAATCCTTAGTTATAGGCAAACTTTGCTAGGAGATTAGGTCCTATTAGTTATAAAAAGAAATCCATTTCCCCCAACATCACCAGCTTATCTGAACAAAGAGATATGCATTCAAGATAAAGCTAGTTTAGTGTTACCATTAAAGACCTTTTGGTAATTCAGATTCAGCATCAGCAAAAACCCTAGGTGTAAAAAAAGTGTTAGGTGTAAAAATGCAATTCTGAGGAGTTGAGGGGAGGATGGGAGACATTACATTGTACTTACAGAAATAGCTAACTACCCATTTTCCTCCTGCAATACCCAGAAAATATTTCAGTGTCCGTTCGCACACAAACTCAGCATCTGCAGGATGAAAAACATCCAAAAGATTAGAGGTTGAAAACAAAAATCAGGAAGTTCTGCTGTAAGAAGCTAAAGTGCCCCCAGGTCCTATGCCACTTAAGATTAATCTGGATTGATGATTCCAACAGCCCTGGTGATAGACTCAGAGGCTGCAAGCATCCCTAATTATAACCGGCGGGTGTGCATCTTTGAAGTCTAGAAGAGGCTGATACAAAGTTAAGACCACAGGAGACGTCTGCTCTATCTTCTAGGTGCTCAAGATGTTGGTCACCGTGTTCAAGAAATTCCCTGTGTCAGGAGTACTGACACATGTGGATCGGGAAGGTCTATTTCACTGGATGACAAAATGTGAAAGGATACGAATATGTGAAATCCTGAATCTGAAATGTCCATGTAGGTGACAAAGTTTCACCCCCAGAAAGTCTACCTGGGAAGTCCTAACTGCTTAGTTCCCAATTCCTCTGAAAGGGCCAGGAAAACAAGCTATTTTCACAGCTCTTCTCCTTTCTATATATCTCAGAAAGCAGTAGCTGAAGAATCAGTTCTGTTTGTTCCATAGTGTTTCGAAGGCCCCCTTTGAAGAACTAAACAAAATGGAGGAACATTTAGTTTTAAACAGGAGAAATGGATTTAACTAAATCCTAAACACAGTAGGCCATCTGCCAGTGGAAGCAATAGCCATTTTCTCTCCCAGAATTCTTCACAAATAAAAAAAAATTTTTCTTTCTTCAATTTTTAAAGCTTTTAAATGTTGTAAAAGTTGATTTAGCAATAGGCTTTAAACTCAGAATTCTATTTTAGCTTAAAAGTAGCAAATGTTGGGGCACCTGGGTGGCTCAGTTGGTTAAGCAGCTGCCTTCGGCTCAGGTCATGATCCTGGAGTCCCAGGATCAAGTCTCACATCAGGCTACCTGCTCAGCAGGGAGTCTGCTTCTCCCTCTGACCTCTCTCCTCTCATGCTCTCTCTCTCTCAAATAAATAAATAAAATCTTAAAAAAAAAGTAGCAAATGTATTGCTTTTATTTTTTTTAAAGATTTTATTTATTTATTTGACAGAGATCACAAGTAGGCAGAGAGGCAGGCAGAGAGAGGAGGAAGCAGGCTCCCCGCTGAGCAGATAGCCTGATGGGGGGCTCAATCCCAGGACCCTGGAATCATGACTTGAGCCAAAGGCAGAGGCTTTAACCCACTGAGCCACCCAGGCGCCCCATTGCTTTTGTTTAAAGACCGAACTACTGTAGATTTAATTTGCCTTTTAAAGCTTTTTTTTTTTTAAGATTTTATTTATTTATTTGACAGAGAGAGATCACAAGTAGGCAGAGAGCTGAGCAGAGAGAAGGGGAAGCAGGCTCCCTGCTGAGCAGAGAGCCTGATGAGGGGCTCGATCTCAGGACCCTGAGATCATGACCTGATCTGAAGGCAGAGGCTTAACCCACTGAGCCACCCAGGCACCCCTAATTTGCCTTTTAAAGTTTTCACCTTTAAGCAGCTTTGATCCAAAACTATAGCTTAAGATATATTAAACATAAATGACATTCATCTCTAAAATAGTAATTAGTTCAAAGTACCTTGTCCTGGCACCTGGGAGCATTATCCTCTGACCCAGTGGGACAGTTGTTTGCACCTTAGAAACCCAAGATCTTAGAGGTTCTAAGGCACTGTGTCCCTGCCAAGGAGTCTGGACCCCTACGCTCAAGCGCCATCAGCTGTATGACAGAAAAATCCTGGAGAGGGCCACTGTATTTCTGGAGAGTCCATTTTGTTCAAAAGGGTTTAAGACTTGAACTATAATCTGCAACTTCCCTGTGCTGCACGCACTGTTCTTTGTTTTCTGGGGCCCAATAAGTGGGTCCACCTCCTCTTCTAGAATGCAGCTCTCTGAATATCGGAAGACAGCTAGCTCGTTGCCTTTGGTCTTTCCATTCTTTCCTCTGTTCTTCAAATGACACTGCTTTCAATTCCTTTCCCCCCATCTTCATCCTCTACCACTACCTCTGCAGAAACACTCTAGTTGGTCAGTGACCGGCTTAAAAAGAAAGCCAAAGGAGAGCACGTTACCTTCCAGGCAGTCACTCCTGCAGAGGACAGGTTGTGGGGGGGAGGGGGGTCAGCATCTACATTTCTCTTGCTCTGGACACTAGGCTTATGTACATAAGGCCCACCTCCAAATGTGCTTTTTCTGTGGCCTTGAAATGTTTACTTAGATTTAGCTAAAAGCCTCTGAGGTCTCTGTTATCATATAAGCCATAATTAAGATTGAAAAAGAGGAAGGTGTAGGACAAATGAATTTTCCCCTTCTCTTTTTCCTGGTTCACACACTAGGCTACCTCAGAGCTGACAGGAGACTTGCTTCCCTGAAAAACTGTCAACCATGCTCAGTCCACATGCATGAGTGGAGTTAGGACACAGAGTGGACATGGGGCTAGCGTTTGCAACTGCCTGGATTATTTTTTTTTTTAAGATTTTATTTATTTATTTGACAGAGGGAAAGAAAGTAGAGGGAGTGGGAGAGAGAGAAGCGGGCTCCCTGCTTAGGAGCCTGATGTGGTACTCGATCCCAGGACCCTGGGATCATGACCTGAGCCAAAGGCAGACGCTGAACTAACTGAGCCACCCAGGCGCCCCCTCCAACTGCCCAGATTTAGAGTGGGAATTCACTTCATTCCCCTCTTTGCCCCATGCATTCTTCCAGGACTTGGGATCTGCCTTATCAGATAGCCCCTCACATAGTGCCGTCTAGGCAGGGTGGACGAGATGTGCTTCATCATTCCTGGCTCACTACTCTCCAGATCTTACCCCAAACAAAAGGGGGTCAGGACACAGCAAAACTATTCTTTTTCTTTCTTTTTTTTTTTTTAAGATTTTATTTATTTGACAGACAGATCACAAGTAGGCAGAGAGGCAGGCAGAGGAGAGGGGGGAAGCAGGCTCCTCGCTGAGCAGAGAGCCCGATGCGGGACTCAATCCCAGGACCCTGAGATCATGACCTGATCTGAAGGCAGAGGCTTAACCCACTGAGCCACCCAGGCACCCCTTATTTTTCTTTCATAAATAACTGATCGACTGTTGGAAGACTGTCATCCATCCTTTGCCTAACAGATTCTCCCATTTCATGTAGTTTTATGCAACAGCCATAACATGCTCTGTGAGGCTCTTGGTATACCTGTTTTCATGATGACATGAGTTGTCTCTTCGGAAATTTGATTAGTTAAAGTAATGTGGTGTTTTCTGGCAAATCTGTGCACAAGCATCTGAAATCAAATCAAATATTACATTATAATCAATTACCTCTAGTACACAGCTTAGAATGCTAGTTACCCTAGCCTTGACTCTCCATTTTCCTCATAAAATGTATATCCCTTTTATTCAAACATGCCTGAAGTCCCAAAATAAATAGTAACTTAATAAAAAATTATGTAGAAATCACTGGAAAAAATTCTCAAATAGTTTGTGCTCACAGACACAGAATTACAACCCAGGATTCAAAAATAATAATTTTTCCCTTTAATAGCCGATATCATCTGATTCCCTAAGCCAGTTCTTTTGCAGAGTGATACTCTACTATAATTTAGGTTTATCTGCCTACACTTTATAAGCCAAGAGGTAACCAGCCTGTTCAGAAAGTTATGCCACAGGTATGTGGCTGAAAAACAAGGTTCAACCCTCTAAGAGTTACAAAACATTCAAGATGCTTCTAAAGGTCAGTGCAAAAGCTATCAACTCCCCTTAAGAATAAGGATCGGAAGAGACTCAGATGCATCGGAAAAGAAAGCTACAGCCTTCTAGCTATTATCTATCAATCAAATAAAAATCAATAAGCAGTGGGGCGCCTGGGTGGCTCAGTGGGTTAAAGCCTCTGCCTTCGGCTTAGGTCATGATTCCAGGGTCCTGGGATCGAGGCCCACATAGGGCTCTCTGCTCAGCGGGGAGCCTGCTTCCCTTCCTCTCTCTCTGCCTGCCTCTCTGCCTACTTGTGATCTCTGTCTGTCAAATAAATAAATAAAATCTTTAAAAAAAAATCAATAAGCAGTAAAAGGGATTAACCAGATCCATTCCGGACACAGTTGACATCATCAGTAGCTACTGTTTGGTAAACAACTTTGCTTCCTAAGGGCCATCCTGTACTAGTCCCGGCCACCCCTGCCAGTATTTCTGTGCTGCATAAAACTGCAACGGAGAGCAGTCATCTTTCTTTAAAGCTGCTTGCTCCCCGCGGCCACAGGGTACTGCAAAAGGGAGGCTAGAGAAGCTAATGACATCCTCCCCCTTTTGCTGCTGCCCTCTGCCAGGATCATTAGCAATTCTGAACTGATTAATTGCTGAAATCTCAGCCTTGAAACAGTGTTCAGTTAGAAGAGCAACTGCTGAAAAGATCATCTTAATGTGGGCTTCAGAATTAATCATGTATACTACAGTCAGCAGCTTTCATAATAAATTTACCACACTTCAGCAAGTCTGAATGGAGCCAAAAAGTTTACTTCTTGGCTTGCCTAAAGACAACACATACCCAAGTCGCTTACAGTCTAATCGGCAGTTCGCGGAGTCGTCTGTGGCAAGGAAAGATTAGATCATTTTAGCCTCTCTGAAAAGCTGAACTCAACAAAACAGAGGAAAGGGGAATGCTAATTTTCAATGAATAAAAGGGGATTCTAGAGGTAGAGGCAAATGATCAAGAGCAATATAAGCAGATGAAGGTATGAATTTTCAGAACAAATAGCTGATCTGGGCACATGGTTGTGAAATGGGAATTCTAGCGTTATTGATGAGAATTTATTCACTGTATCTACTACGGCAGACACAGTAGATACACTGGGTATCTACTACCCAGTAGTGGGATACATGGCCCCTGAGCCACTACCTATAGAGAAGAGAGAAATGATTCTAGGACGGTTATATTAAGAAAGGGTTAAAGGTAAGCCTAGGAAGGATATATTAAGAAAGATACTTAGGAATGGCTGGGTCATCTCTCAGTGTGCAATAAATGGCACCCACTATTTCATCCATCTGATACGCTGGTGTGTTATTCTATGATATTAAAGAAATATTCATTCAACTACTTTATTATGAAAGGATACCAATGGTGATTAATTAACAGGGAAGTCAATTTCCTAGGATGTTTGAAATCTACACTCAGCCCAAGCAGAAACAAAATTTCAGTGGTCTTAATATTTTAATGGCTATTTTTCTACAGTGTGAAACAATTCCTATTTCTGGTACCAGGGGCCCAAGGACATGTCAAATCCTAATAGGGAAGGGGTGCTGTAGGGCAGAAATGATAGAGCAAGCTATGGAATAACTGTGTTACAAGCCAGAATAAGGACAAACCCTGGAGAAATGCCACTATCTGGCCGTTTGCTTGGAACCACTTTGGATTTAGTTAATTATGGTCGTAAATTCACTCAGATGTAAACCAAGGTGTTTCCTCTGGTGATTAAAACTATACTTACTTGGTTTTTTAGATAAAAAAAAAATTAAAAAGCTCTATGTTATACCCAAAACTATACCCTTTCTGCTAATATTTAATAACTATTTTCTTAAGTAAATATATACAAAATAGTCTATGCTACAGCTTTACCTAGGCTCCAATTTTCAGAAATTAGCAATGGAAATTAGATTAAATAGAATCGTTCTTGGTTCCTAGATTTCTCCCTATAGGTTATTCATTGCTAGTACCTTCTGAAAACTCTTTTCAATATGTTAAGACGTCTCAGTTGTTAGGGACATACATAAATACACTCACACATTCTTTTGGGGTTAAGCCTGATGCCACCATAGATGTTCTTCTGTTGACTCTTTTTATTGAAGATAAAACTTCTGGCTTCTCCCTGCCCACAATGTCTTCCCTCTTATCATACCCAGCAGTATTAGCAGTATGGACAGCAGCTGTACTCTTGGCTGATTCTTCAACTTGAAATTGGGGTAATTTCAATGCAGAGGTTGCAGCTGGCATGCTGCTAACATGAGCTGGCTCTGGGGCTCTGTCTGCAGAGGCATCAGACTCAGGGTCATCAGAGAAGAGGCTGATTCCAGACTCGAGGTAAGGGGTTCCCTCTGAAAGGCATGGAGGAAGAAGTTTAATCCACATGACGATGAATCTTCCATTACAATTAGTATTCATCATGATTCTATATTTTAAAAATAAAAGTTTAAGCCAACTGGCTAAAGAAATACAGCAGCATTTTATTGCTAATGACAGGAATACAAGTAACTGTAACTATTTTTATCAAGTTTTTTACCTATATTCTCCAACTGTTTAACAATGCCCATAAAGAATACAGTACTTTTGTAAGAAAGGAGAACAATTTTGGAAAATTAGACAAATACTTGATTTCTTTACCCATGATATCATTATCTTTTTGACTTAATAGATCACCAGATATCATTACCAAATTAAAAACAGGAGAAGAGGGGCGCCTGGGTGGCTCAGTGGGTTAAAGCCTCTGCCTTCTGAGCTACCCAGGCGCCACTAAATAAAATCTTTAAAAAAAACGAACATTTCTTTTCTTTCCTTTTTTTTTTTTAAAGATTTTATTTATTTGATAGACAGAGATCACAAGTAGGCAGAGAGGAAGGCAGAGAGAGAGTGGAGGAAGCAGGCTCCCTGCCGAGCAGAGAGCCCGATGTGGGGCTTGATCCCAAGCCCCTGAGATCATGACCTGAGTCGAAGGCAGAGGCTTAACCCACTGAACCACCCAGGTGCCCCTAGAAGAACATTTCTGAAACACTTCAGAAAATGTCATTTCATCAGGAAGTAAGCATGGCTAAAGAAAACGTGAGATTCCTAAAATGACCTTAATGAACATAGCCAAATACACCATTTAGGTGCCAAGAGCACCTTTTATGATAATGTGTTTTTGAGGACTAATTTAAAACTTTCTTTACTGATTAAAACTTTGATTTATAAGCCATAAAACCCACCACTCATTTAAAGTGATTTATAAGGCATAAGATACATAGTCATTTATATTCATTAATTCATAAAATAAGAGCTTACTTTGGAGATCTGACTCATTTTTCAATAAAAGACAGGCTGAGCACTTCATTCTAGGGCCCTAGAACTCTTTATTTTTTACTTTATTATTATTATTTTTAAGTAATCTCTCTGTCTAATGTGGAGCTCAAACTCATGATCCCAAGATCAAGAGTCGCCGACCCCAAGATCAAGAGTTGCATCTTTTACTGACAGCCAGGCGGCCCTAGGGCCCTAGAATTCTTAACAGTTGAAATAAAATATTTAGAGCACACAAGACTCTCCCATCCTCAGAACTGTTGGAGTTAAACCAATAAAGACAGACTAAAAGCTGCAATAATTTTCATGTAAATTTGGATTAATATTCAAGTTATTTTTCAAAAATGGGTTTAAGTGTAGGAGAAGCATTCACTATAGACTAGACATGCTAGACATCTTAAAAGTTGATTAACCAAAATATCTTTAGGTCAGATTCAAAGTAAAACAGACGTGTTTTCTCCATTAGAAGAGATCAAGTATTACCCAGATCTGGTCTTGGCAAACAAGACTGCTCCATGAAGTCTCGCGCCTCTGACCTACTCGCTTGTTGCTCTTCTACACTGACAACCTTAATGAGCTCCTTTTGAGAAGGGCAGTCCGTGTCCTGAAGACTCCTTGGGCAGCTGTGCACATACCACCTCGTATCTAACAACCGGGACCGAGAGGGGGAAGACCTAAAAGAAGGATGAAGGGAGAAACACACCACGACAGTTTGTGAAAGGACTCATCACACTTCCCGGGCAGTGGACGCACAAGTGGAACAGCTCACTGCCAGGGACACGGGGAATGACTAGTGAAAAAGAACCTGAGCGAATGCCCAGAAGCCTGGATTCATGAAGCCTGCCAGTACGTCAGGGCTGACATATAACAGCTCTGCTTAGGGCCTGGGCTGAGGCAGACTATCTCTCAGCTGTTTAAAAGCGTGTCAGCAAATTTCACCAAACCCTCCACTGCCACTCACTCAATCAATTTCTATGTGCTGCTCCACTTGAGTCCAAATGGATGTGTTAGAATCGGATCTCTCATGAAAATAGAAAGCTGATTAATTTGGACATTTATACACTCATTCTTTTTCCCCAATTTTAGCAGAATTCATAGAATCATGCCTACCTCCTACCTTTTCGACATCCAGGGCCATTCTCAAAAAACAAAAGCCAGCTATAAAATATTGTCAGAAGAGCACATGTGCCCAGTGATTCCATCCTCCACTCTTTCAGGTGTTTAGGGCTTTGCAGAATAAGATACTTAGCAACAGATTTAAAGGATACTTAACAGATTTGAGGACTTCATCCTCAAATGCATTATTTATAGTTTCCTTTAAATAGTAAACAATGGTCTTTAATAATCAAATAATAAAATTATAATATACAATCTATCATAATGGATTATATAAGATATTGTAACAATATTAATAATTAAAATACATTAAATAATTGTCTGTTAAACAATTATTGGGTGTTTAGTACAAGTCAGGCAATAAAAGTAGGCTCTGTGCATTAAAGATGAGCAAAACCCGAATCACAGCTCTCAGATAGTCTACTAGAGAGAGGACGTTCAATCAATGTGTAGGTTTTTTTCCTTTACATATATACATATGAAATATATATTTTATGTAGGCTCTACACCCAGCATGGAGCCAAATGTGGGGCTTGAACTCACAACCCTGAGATCAAGATCTGGGCTGAGATCAGGAATCGGGCCCTTCACTGTCTAAGCCACCCCTGTGCCCCAATGTGCAGGTTCTTTAATAGAAGTCTCTGTAGGGTACAGTGGGGAGGAGGAGGAGGTATAGGAATATTTAGCGTAAATATTAAATGGATGGTTAGCACAACAGATTAAAACATGGCAATGAGGTCATTCCTTCTAAACATGGGCTAGTGGCTATGGAGACTAGATCTCTGTATTCTGTCACAGCCACAATGTCAGTCTCCAGCCTCAAAAATATACCCTCAGTTCACGAGCCTTGAAAGACAGTGTGATTAGATTATCATCAACCTGTCAACTATTTTCAGTAAGATAAATAAAAAAATAAAAGTATATGTATACGCAGTAGGAACTCAGTAAATATGAATTCCTTTTCCTTCCTAGAGCGGTGAGATGCTGGACTCTAATGGCTCTGAGGTTCTGTCCTGAACTATCAAATAGAACAGTTCCAACTTTGTCCTTTTACCCTCACAGTATTGTAAAGATCCAATGAGGAAGCAGATAAAGTACTTTTGAAAACATGAAGCGCTACACAGTCTTACAATAATGAATTGCATAGACATCCCTGAGAGATATTCTGAATTTTCCCAGGGTAAATCAATAGCTAAACTTTTTCTAGAGAGGCCAAAACTTCCATCAGGGCCAGTGCTGCCTGTGTGCCTCAGCTGCCAAGCTTTAGGTTTCAGTTCTATATTTTATTCTGCCCTTTGAAAGGGACAGATCTACTGTGTATTTCTCACCTCGTACCTCAGGCCTTTTATAGCTCCAGAAAACCTACGTGGAATTAAACAAAAGAAGTGTCCTAGAGCAATGAGAGGTTAGAAATGGCTCTTTACAAAGAACCAGAAAAAGGACGGTGAAAAAAAATTAATAATAAGAGTTCAAATAAGTAAAGATGTTACTTAGATACTACAACGAGACATTTATTTCCTCTTACCTTCTCGTTCCTGGTTCTTTATTTTTACTGGTGGAACTATCCAGAGATACCTGATACTTGTCTGCAGAAGGGCTTTCAGGATTCTGGCTTTTAGGATAGTCGCTACTTTTCTCTGAAGTTAATACTGCTTTAAATGGAATGAGAAAACAAAGAAATCTACTTTACTGCTTTGTCCTCATGGTGGTAATTCAGGTGAGGATACTGATTGTTTCAAAAGCAGCAATCTGGGGCGCCTGGGTGGCTCAGTGGGTTAAGCCGCTGCCTTTGGCTCAGGTCATGATCCCAGGGTCCTGGGATCGAGCCCCACATCGGGCTCTCTGCTTGGCAGGGAGCCTGCATCCTCCTCTTTCTCTGCCTGCCTCTCTGCCTACTTGTGATCTCTGTCAAATAAATAAATACTTAAAAAAAAAAAAAAGCAACCTGTGACAATCAAATTGGTTTTTAAACAAGTATATGAGGCAGAATTTTGTAAACAGAAGTGATGCAGCACCAGATGAAACTAAATGACTCAAAAATTGTAGGGACAGTAAAAGAAAACACTTTAGGATGGAGTAAGTGAAGATATCTGGCTGAGAAGAGGCTGGGAAAAACATCCATTTTTTTTGGCCCGGAATGATAAGGAAACAAGAAAAGGAAATGAATTTTTATCTCTGCAGCAAAATGAATTATTCTGAAATCCCCTTAGATAACAGGGAAGAGAAAGCACTGGAAAGCACCAAGCACATTCCCTACTGCCTCCACATCAAAGACACTAGAGGATGCAGGTGTGAGCTTTTTGCATGGGTGGGGAAATAAGAGGGGAGAGGCAGGAGAAGAAAAAACAGGTGACATTTTGCTTCCCATTTTCAATGACTAAGAAAAAAACAAACCAAAAAACCAACACACACATAAACCAAGGTGCTGACTGATAAGGAACCTTGAAGTAATCTATGGAACTGCTAATGAAATGGCACAGGAAAAGGAAAACACATACAACAGACCCAAGGCAAGTTCTGGCACGTTAGTGCGTCCTTTTTATTTATTAATTCCTCTAAATGTATTATCGTACCACTGCTTTCTAGGAAATGCCTTTGAGGCAGAAATCTTTTAAAAAGCAAAAACAAACACTTAAAATTACAAATGTCTTCTACCCATTAAAAGGTCACTGATGACTGTAATTTATTTTGAGCTTTTATTAGAAAAGCTCAAATGCATAAAACAAAGGCAGAAAAATTTAAGCAAAAGGCTATATTAATTAAACTGTTTTTTAAGTCACTGGGGAGCCTGGTGGGGGAAAATAATAATTGATTTCCTGAGTTATTCCTCAAATGCATTATTTCTAGTTTCCTTTATGCCTATCTTTTCTGGATCTGTGCGTTAGAAACACAGGAACTCCCAACTGCTGAAAGCAAGCAGTCTTCCAGTGAACCAGCAGGATGTTCTTTCAACTGTGTATCATTTACCCCCCAAAACAGGGTGATAAATGATAAAAGATAATGCATAGTTCCTAAGGAATCACACCAAACAGAATTAACCACTGGAAAGGGTTTTTAAAAAAAAAAGTGAGGGGCACCTAGGTGGCTCAGTTGGTTAAATGTCTGCCTTCAGCTCACGTCATGATCCCGGGGTCCTGGGATCAAGCCCTGTGTCAGGCTCCCTGCTCAGTGGGGAGTCTGCTTCTCCCTCTCCCTCTCCCCCTGCTCATGCTTTCACTCTCTCTCGAATAAATAAATAAAATCTTTCAGAAATTAAAAGAAAAAAGAGTGAAAGTTGTGGGGCAGGGAGGAGCCTCAGGTACAAACACAGATATTAAAGTCATTCCATCATCTAAACATTTGACATAGGAGTTGCTCTTTTCTTTTTAAAAATTTTATTTATTATTTGAGAGAGAGAGAGTGCTTGAGAATTTGGGGGGCGGGTAGAACTTGAGAATCCTAAGCAGACTCTGAGCTAAGCCCAAAACCCCATGGGGCTCAATCCCAGGACCCCAAGGCCATGACCTGAACCGAAAACAAGCATCAGACACTTCACTGACTCAACCTCTCAGGTGCCCCGCTCTTTTCAATACAATAAGGCTCAAATGGCAAAGAAATTAAACTAACCTGAGTTGGACTCCATACCTGAAGAGTATACAAAAAACACTGGGCAAAAGTTTTCCGCTTTTCAGGCATCTGGGTGGCTCAGTGGGTTAAACCTCTGCCTTCGGCTCAGGTCATGATCTCAGGGTTCTGGGATTGAGCCCCGCATCGGGCTCTCTGCTCAGTGGGGAGCCTGCTTCCCCCCTCTCTCTGCCTGCCTCTCTTCCTACTTGTGATCTCTCTGTCAAATAAATTAAAAAGAAAAAAAGTTTTCCACTTTTCATATTTCATAAAGCAGAACCCAGAGCCCAAGTCCTGGAATGATCCCTCTTAAATCACCCCTCCCTTTTTTTAAAGATTTTATTTATTTGAGAGAGAGAGAATGTGAGAGAGAGATCACAAGCAAGGGGGACGGGTAGAGAGAGAAGCAGACTTCCCGCTGAGCAGGGAGCCCGACGGGGGACTTGATCCCAGGACCCAGGACTTGATCATGACCTGAGCCAAAGGCAGACGCCTATCCAATTGAGCCACCCAGGTACCCCTCTTCTGGGGGTCTTAACCTGTTACATTCTTCATGGGTAGGGAATATGTGCTAGACCAAACATTTAATAAACTTACTGCCTATTATGCACTAAGCACTATGAAAAGTATGGGGACATTAAAGGACAAAAATCACGGAAGTAGGAACGCTATTAAGAAATGATAAACTAGGGGCGCCTGGGTGGCTCAGTGGGTTAAAGCCTCTGCCTTTGGCTCAGGTCATGATCTCAGGGTCCTGGGATCGAGCCCCACATCGGGCTCTCTGTTCAGCGGGGAGCCTGCTTCTCTTTCTCTCTGCCTGCCTCTCTGTCTACTTGTGATCTCTGTCAAATAAATAAATAAAATCTTAAAAAAAAAAAAAAGAAATGATAAACTACAGGGGTGGCTGGGTGGCTCAGTGCGTTAAAGCCTCTGCCTTCAGCTCAGGTCATGATCCCAGGGTCCTGGGATCGAGCCCCACATTGGGCTCTCTGCTCAGCTGGGAGCCTGCCTCCTCTCTCTCTC
>ML099210.1:0-10241 GCA_003697995.1 Taxidea taxus jeffersonii
ATCACTGGGCATCAGGGAAATACAAATCAAAACCACAATGAGATACCACCTCACACCAGTCATAATGGCTAAAATGAACAAGTCAGGAAATGACAGATGCTGGCGAGGATATGGAGAAAGGGGAACCCCCCTACACTGTTGGTGGGAATGCAGGCTGGTGCATCCACTCTGAAAAACAGCATAGAGGTTCCTCAAAAAATTGAAAATAGAGGTATCTTATGACCCAGCAATGGCACTACTGGGTATTTACCCTAAAGATACAAACGTAGTGATCCGAAGGGGTATGTGTGTCTGAATGTTTATAGCAGCAATGTGCACAATAGCCAAGTTATGGAACGAATCTAGATGTCCATCAACAGACGAATGGATAAAGAAGAGGTAGTATATATAAAATGGAATACTATGCAGCCAACAAAAGAAATCATATCTTACAATTGGGAGGACATGGGTGGAACTAGAGCGTATTATGCTCAGTGAAATAAGTCAATCGGAGAAAGACAACTATCATATGATCTCCCTTATATGAGGAAGTGTAGATGCAACGGGTGTTGGGGTTAAGGTGGTAGGAAAAGAAAAAATGAAACAAGATGGGATCGGGAGGGAGACAAACCAAAAGAAACTCTTAATGTCATAAAACAAACTGATGGGGGTGGGGGGAACCGTGGTTTGGAGAGGGTGATGGGGTTACATTATATGTTTAAATAAAAATAAAATTTAAAAAATTACAAAAAAAAGAAAATAAAGTAAAATGAAATAATATGTTAAAAATGGTGGCGTAAAGAGTCTAGCTTTGAAATAAGGACAGTGTAGAATTAGGTAATCAAGACTACATAAAGCCCATCATCTTATTGTTAGAGTTCAGTCATAAGTCAATGCTATGGGAGTACCGTATTCAACAAGATAGACATATTTTGGAAATTTTTACATTTTATATATGTTAGGAAAGTTTAGTACTTAAAGGTTTCTTGAAATGAATTTTTCATAGTGCCAAAGCAAACAAAAGAAATATAAACTAATTATGATTAACCACCAATTATAATAATAGCTAAGGAAACACATTTGACAAAATTAAACATTTGTTCATGATTAAAAACTCTCAACAAATTAAGTATAGAAGGAATTGACCTCAACATAATTAAGGCAATATAAGACAGCCTACAGCTAAGATTGTACTCAGTGGTGAAAGTTCCAAAGCTTTCCTTCTAAAATCAAGAACAAGACAAATGTGCCCACTCACTACTGCTAGTTAGCATTGTACTAGAATTCCTAGCCAGATTAATTAGGTGGAGAAAAAGAAATAAAAGGCATCAGAATCAGAAAGAAAGTAGTAGAATTATCTCTGTTTGATTTTATATAAAGAAAATCCTAAAGACTTCACTAGAAAAATATGGAGTAAGGGGTGAAAGAAATCGGTGAAGGGGACATAATAAAAAAAAAAGATTATCTGAAAAAGAAATATAGAAAATGATTTTATTTACAAGAACATCATAAACAAAATATTTAAGAATAAATTTAACCAAGATGGTGAAAAACTTGTACTCTGAAAGCTATAATGCATTGATGAAAGTAATTGAAGATTATACAAATAAATGGAAAGATATACTTCTCATGGATTGGAAGAATTAATATTATTAAAACATCCATACTATCCAAGGCATCTACAAATTGAAGGCAATCCTTATCAAAATTCCGTCCTCATCTTTCACAGACTAGAACAAATAATCTTAAAATTTGTATGAAACCACAAAAGTCCTTGAATAGTCAAAGCAGTCTTGAGAAAGAACAAATACCCAACTTTTGTATGAACATGGACGGCAATGGAGGAGATTATTCTATGTGAAATAAGTCAAGCAGAGAGAGTCAATTATCATATGGTTTCACTTACTTGTGGAGCATAAGGAATAATACATAGGACACTAGAAGAAGGAAAAGAAAAGTGATTTGGGGGAAATTGGAAGGGGAGATGAACCATGAAAGACTGTGGACTCTGAGAAACAAACCGAGGGTTCTGGAGGGGAGGGGGTTGAGGAGTTAGGAGTTAGGAGCCTGGTGGTGGGTATTAAGGAGGGCATGTATTGCATGGAGCACTGGGTGTGGTGCATAAACAATGAATCTTGGAACACTGAAAATAAAATTTAATAAAAGAACAAAGGTAGAGGCATCGTGCTCCCTGATTTCAAATTACACTACAATGATGTAGTAATCAAAACAGTATGGTACTGGCACAAAAACAGATATATAGATCAGTGGAATAGAAGAGTGAGCCCAGAAATAAACCCAGGCTTATATAGTCAATTAATCTAAGATAATGAGGCAAGAATATACAGTAGGGATAAGACAGTGTGGTGCTGGGAAAGCTAGATATTCACATGTGAAAGAATGATAGTAGATCCTAATCTTACACTGTTCACAAAAGTTAACTTGAAATGGATTAGACTTGAATGTAAGACCTGAAACCATAAAATTCCTAGAAGAAAACATGGGGAAAACTCTTCTTGATAGGGTCTTGACAGTTTTTTCGATATAACACCAAAGGACAAGCAACAACATAAAAAATATTAACAAGAGGGACTACATCAAACTAAAATTCGTGTGCACAGCCAACGAAAAAATCAACAAAATGAAAAGGAAACCTATGGAATGGGAGAAAATATTTGCAAATCATGTATCTGGTAAGGGGTTAATAGCCAACTCTGACAAACTCAATATAAACAACTCTGACAACTCAATAGCAAAACAATCAAATAAAAAAACCGAAATAAAAATGGGCAAAAGATTTGAATTGATATTTTTCCAAAGAAGATATTAAAATAGCCAAGAGGTACATGAAACTTGATTAACATCACTAAACGAGGGAAATGCAATTAAAACCACAATGTCCCTCAGTTAGTATGGCTTTCATCAAAAAGAGAAGAGATGACAAATCCTGGTGAGGATGTGGAGAAAAAGGAACATTTGTACACTGTTGGTAGAAATGCAAATTGGTGCAGCTACTGTGGAAAATAGAGTGGAGGTCCCTCAAAAAATTAAAAATGGAAGGAAGGATAAAGAAAAGAAAAGAAACATTCAACAGGCATTGAACACATTCTCCTGTTGGCCTTAGGTTTGATGCCTTCCCCTAGTGTCCATCTTGGAGCATTGATCTCTGCCCACTTCCCTACCAAGTTCTCTGATTAATTTGGTTTATTTTTATTCTGTCCTAGCTGAATCCTTCAAAGAATTTGCCGAATTGCTCAACGAAGTAGAAAATGAGAGGATGATGATGGTAGGTCTCTAACACTGGATCTTGAACTGGTGTCTTGGCTGATATTGGAGACTTTTCTGTCCTCATTCATTGGATTAATAGTCTGTTGTTTCAGTTTCTGTCTCATGGCTGTTTAGAACAATAAAGATATTTAGGAAATAGATCTGATTATTCTATTTCAAGATTTACCCTGGGAGTTTAGCATTAGGTAGAGAGAAATTAATGTGGAAATTCCATTCCTGTTCATATCAGGGAGAAGGGGTTTGAAGGACATTAAACCGAGCTATTGAACATGTAGAAAGAAATTGTGGCCCTTAATTCTTTAAATTACTCAATTATTTATCTGTTTCTCTGCTTATAGAAATAATAATATAGACTTTATTTATATTTGACATATAATTATTTTATTTAAATCTGTGTGAAGACTTTTCCTTATATTTAAAGTCTGTTTCTTAAAATAATAGACTTATTTTTTAGAGCACTTTTAGTTTCACAAAAACACTGAGTGGAAAGTATAGAGAGATTTCACATAATCCCTTTCTTCTGTTTTGATTACTGTAGCTTTGTAGTAAGACTTAATGTTATGTATGAACTTCAGAATCAGTTTGTTGGTACCCACAAAATAAATTGCTGGGATTTTTATCAGGATTATATTGAATCTATAGAACAAGTTGGGATAAGCTGACATCCTAAGAATATTGTCTTCATATTTATGAACATGGGTTATCTCTCCATTTATTTAACCCTTCTTTGATTTATTTCATCAGTTTTATAGTTTCCTTACATAGATCTTGTATATATTTTATTAGATATATTCCTAAGTATTTCATTTTTTGGTGAATTCTATTTTATCAGCTTAAAAAATAATCTTTTTGTGTGGTCCCTAGACAAGCAGCAACAGTGTCACCTGGGAAATTGTTAGAAATGCAGGTCTTTGGCCCTACCCCAGACCTGTTTGGACTAAAATGTAGAAGTTAACTTAAGTTGGTCAGTATTTATTTTTATTAGGGTTGTGAGGGTAATGATGGAACTTTGTAGAGGGCAATGAGAAGTCTACCTTCCCTTTCTTGATAGGATGACTTCCTGTGGGCAGTTCAGTTTTGTTAAGCCTATTTATTCAATAGCCAGAGTTCTTTCATCTGTCATTACTCATCCTTTTCAACAGTGTGATACTGGCTTCCAAAAATACAGCTATCATATCAACTAGGCTCCTAGAGAAGTGGGATTGAAGGCCGGACTTGGAGGTAGGGGAAGTAGAGACTTGGGTGCTACAATGGCAGTGCCACTAATTGTTAATTTCAAATAAATTATGATATTTCATGGTCTCTCTTTTTCCATATGTATAATGAGGAAAATAATCCCCACCTCCCAAGGTTGTTATAAGAACTCCAAATGATATAATGAATATGGAAGTGTTCGAAAAATAGCAAAAAATACTTATTCAGTGAGTGTTGTTTGTAGTTTACTTTTGTTACTCCCAAGATTCTGCTTATGGTAATTTGACTTGGGAATTTTCTTAGATTAAGAGACTTGCTTTTAAGGATATTAATGAGAGACCAATATGGGTGGTTTCTCTGGAGTCTGGTAGATGGCCTCTGTAGCTAATCTACACTATACTAAATGTTTTCTTCTGCCTGAAGAGTTTGTGGACTACTGCCAATGTTGATCTCAAAGGCATTCAACTATATTTCATTCATATACCACTAGAAATCTTAACTGTACTTCTTTTCAGCTCTCATTGTTTCTTAATCTCTTTTATTTATCCAGTTACAAAGCTCTAAAATATTAAAGTAGGATTCATCTTTTAAGATATTATTTTTCTCACCCTATTTGCTGGCTCTTTTCCACAGGACTGACTCATTTTCTTCTTTCATTATATCATGCCTTTTTGTCCCCACAACTCTTCAATCATGTATTGAGTGTTGGCTCTCCATTTCCCATTTAATTCTAGGAATGCTGTAAAGGTTAGGCTCCATGAGGGCCTTTCACAACATGCCAGGAATTCATTGCTTGATTGCACCTCTCCCTTTTTCTAGAACTGTGGTAAAAAGACTCCTTATCCTAACATGGATAATCTGGGAGGTGTTAAACAGCTTTTTATCCTTTCTATAAGAAGAGACCAAAAGAAGCTTCATAACAGGAAGGAAGTTCACAGCTCTAGCCTGTAATAATTGCAAATGTCTAGTTATTCTTATAAATGAACTTAAATTGTGGAGGCAATTATGGAGGAAAGAATTGAGGGGGAGCATTCCAACTGTGATGTTCTTAATAGTTCTTAAATAGTACTCTAGGGTTATTGTATCACCTCAGAAGTTGGCCTTGGAATGTCTGGATAACATACTTACTGTATGATTAACTTTTGGCTTGCCTTTCTGACTCTGAAGGGAATCCTATTAGCAATGTGCAAGTTCTGTCTTTGAGGACTGCGGAGAATGACCTAAAGAGAACCATACTGTTTCGAGCAGTATATCCTCAGACTCCTTTTGTTAATTAGTTAACCATCAAAGATTCGTGAACAATACTAACCTGCTGGATTGAGTACCATCTCTAATCTGCTAAATGCCTATCTAGTGTTAACTGGGATTCATGCAATAGGAACCTGATTAGCTAAACTTACTAATATGTTTAGAGTGTCATTTATCATGCTGGGGTTTCTACTCTGAGATAGCAGGTAGGAGCTTTTCTGCTAGAGAGCTTATGGAATGGATTCAGTGATCAGAAAGGGGAATAAATATCATGTTTAATTAAAAGTTATTTTTTGAGTAGTTGCTAGGCTTCTAAGGGATCTAAGGATAAAATAAAATGGAAAACAAAAACAAAAAAACAAGCCAAGCTTCAGTGTGATCTTTTCCTATATCTCTAGCTCTGTGTTCTGGCATAAAGTATTATAATAACCAATGAGTGTCAAAGAAAGGAAATGCTCAGAGTATCTATTTGAGTTGTGGGAGACTGGGAGCAAAATTATAATCAATGTGATCAAGGGAGTACTATGGTCTCCAATTTCAGTGAATCATGTACTAGTTTTCTAGACAGAGACAGGGCCAAACATTCAAAAAGCAGTGGCTTTATGGACCCCTCGTAAGAAGTGGCTGGCACACCTGTTTATAGAAGAAAATCCTCTTTGAAACATAAAAACTGGCAAACTGTGCCATCCTTCTTGGGTTGCCTATGTATGCAAGGGCTCAGCTCAAAGTCCATATAGAAGTTTGACACATACTATTCTCCTTAGAAATGGTATGTTCACTTTGTAGTCAAAGGTAAACTTCCTCAGTGTATCCCAGGTAATCACTTTTGTGTGTAGCTTTGTGAAAGTGGAAATAGTTTTTCTAAGCATCTGTTGCTACATAATAACCTATTCCAAAATGTAGTGGCTTAAACAAACCATTTAATTTCATCTCATTATATTGTGGGTCAGGAATTCAGGCAGGGGATAGCTGGGTAATTCTTATGCTTCATGTGGTAGCATAAACCTGGGAGGCTGGTTGAGGTGGAGAGTCCAAAGCAGCTTTGCTCACCTATCAGGCACCTCAGTGGAATGGCTGGAAGGCTGGACTCAGCTGGACTTTTGACTAGCAAGTGTATATTTGGCCTCTCTAGGTTAGTAGTCTCAGGGGAGTCCAAATTCTTATAGAGTGACTCAGGGCTCCCCAGAGTGAGTGTTAAAAGAGAATCAGGTGGAAGTTGTTGGCCTTTTATGACCTAGTCTGAGAAGTCACATAGTGTCACTTCTGCTATACTCTACTGGTTCAAAGAAGTAATAAACCCACTCATATTAAAGATGGAGGGGACAGAGACCTCACCTCTCAATAGGGGAAGTGTCACAAACTCCGTGGCCATGTTTTAAAGCTTTTACAAAAGGAGAGAAGAAAAATGGCTTTCTGTGCTGGATCTATGACACTAGCAACATAATTTGTTTCCAAGTACATACACACAGTTGATATCATGTAACTTGCAGTCCATAGAACTGTAGATTGTGTTGGGTGAGAGAGATGGGTTAGTACTTTAAAATTTAAATTCTGTTAGCTAACATACAATACATCATTAGTTTCTGATGTCATGTTCAGTGATTCATTAGTTGCGTATAATACCCAATGCTCATCCCATCATATGCCCTCCTCAATTGGGTTAGTACTTTTAATAGAAGAATTCTTAGTTTTGATCAAGGAGAATCACTGCTGTCCTTATTTTTGGCACTAGGGGTTCTGGTAGAGCTTTGATTGGATGAGAGTTTGGCCATTTGGTTGAACTCTGTTCATTCCTGGACGAAAAACAGGACCTGCAGGACACAGATTAAAAATATATACTAATGCCCCAACGTGCCATGCATTTTGGTGGTCTTTAAAAACTGCTTCTCAATCTGGAGAATATAGGACTGGTCAAAACTGGCTTTCTACTCTTTTGTTCTACTTTTTTAATGAAGAGATATCTTGTCTTACTGACACTTTATGTCTCATTTGACAAGGAAGGTAGTACCTAATTTCCCTATCTTATATCAAAATTAATGGAATGGTTCCTAAAATCCAGCCCTTTAGATGTATTCTCTTAGGTTCTCCATTAATATACAGCTGATTTGTATGTTGTTGCCTTGACAGATGTAGTCTTTGAAGAGGTTTATATGAACACAAAGCTTTGTATATCTCTGCTTGCCTGCTGAGCAAGGGATACAGTTTGCAAATGGTGTTTTTATATCTCTAGAACCATATTAATGTCAATATTTTTCATTCTTGGACAGGATATTTTTATCAGCTTTGGAGCAAATGTAGGTAATTTGAAGGCCTGATCCAGTGCTCTCTGTGATGCTGTAAGATACTCTTAAGTTCTGAAGAAAATGTTCTGATTTTATGACACACCCTGGTAGGACAAGAAACAATTTATCCTGGGATTTATCCTGATGCTATTATTGCTAACTCATTTGTCTACTGTGAAATGGTTTGCACTTGGTGCAATTGGTATTTTCATACATTTTCCATTCTTTTTCTCTTTTCCACATATACTTCAGGCCCCCTGTATCTGTTTCTGGAAATGGCTGTAGATATTTATCAATGATCAGACTACTAGTTAAGTTACAAAGAAATGCCCCCAGTTTTGCTTCTTTCATTTCCTCTCAAAAAACATTTGATTTTAAGAGACCAGTATGGGAAAAAAGACAGTAACAACAATGAAAAAAATGCCAATCGGTTTGCATCTTGCAGGTAATGCATATTACAGGGTAATGCCTTAGTAACAAGGAAACTTGAATCTGATCCTTTCTAATCTGAAAGTTGTTTTATGTGTTCTTTCTTCTTTCTAGGTACACAATGCTAGTGATTTGCTGATTAAACCCCTGGAAAATTTTCGGAAGGAGCAAATAGGCTTCACCAAGGTACATTTTCTCCAAAATATGAGACATTTTTTTATAGCTGAGTAGTTTAGGCTGCCATTCTTCACTCTTTAGGGATGAGGAGGGTTCATATATATAAGAAAATCTGTTCAAAAAAGTGAAAAAAGCTGGAATTGGCACCTGGCTATTCTTTTAAATTTATTTTTTATTGTGTTATGTTAGTCACCATACAATACATCATTAGTTTTTGATAAAGTGTCTCCAACCAGCTGTACAACTGTGGACAAGTCTCTTCTCTTTTTGGAGCTTCAATTTCTCCATCTGGAAAATGAAGAGCTTGATAATAGGCATTATTTAAAGGGCACTTACTATGTGCTTGCTAAGCACTGGGCTACATGCTTTATAGTCATTCTCTAATCACAACAATTGTGTGAAGTTCTGGTATTTTCCACAGTTTACAAATGAGGCAACTGAGGTTTGGGGAAGATAAGAAACCTGACCAAAGTTATATAGTTAGTGACAGTAGCCAGCATTTAGACTTTAGGATTTTTTTTAAATCTTCAAATCCTACATTCTTTCCATTAAGACATACTATGTAGATATTTACTGTTCAATATGGTATCCATAGCTATATAAATAAAATAAAATTAACAACTCAGTTTCTCAGTCATGCTAGTCACATTTCAAGTGCTCAGTACCCACATGTGTCTAGTAGAGCTGCTATGTTGGATTGCACAGACATAGAACATTTCCATCATTGTAGAAATTTCTACTGGACAGTACTGTGCCAGATAATTTCAGATTATTTCCAGCTTGACCACTCATGGATCTGATTCCCCAGTGTCTCATAAACAGGTATGAAACACTGTCAAATGTATTCTTTTCAGCTAGGTATAGACCTATTTTCTGAATTTCAATATCTATGCAACATGTAACCTAGATGGTCTTCCAGAACTTGACTAAGCATCTGGTCCTAAAAAGGAGTGAGAACACACCATCTGGTTATTATCTAGAATACTGTGACAAGCAGTTTGGATTGATGATAGCAAGTTCAGAGAAGAAAGTGATAAGACGAGATTAGAGGATGTGATGTCACTGCTGGATGTCATCAGTCAGCTTGACCTGGGCATTATTTGAGTGACATTCAGGCTAAATGAGTTAATCTAGATAGCCCAGCATTTCTGGATTCCACTTGATATATCTGGAATCTCATTAACATAAGTACTTAATTTGGAAAATATATATAATTGGAGGAGAGAAGAACCTTTAAAATCACAAGTGTGGTATGAAAATAGTTAAGTGATGTGACAGTTATTAAGTAACAATGAATAAAGAGTATGAAGAAGGATAGATAATGTGAAAATCCTCACACAGTCTACTTTCACTCCTGGGTGAGATTTGGAAAAAGGAAAGAATATGCTGCCATGGTTGACCTCATGTCCTCTGAAGGAAAGAAAACAAATTTCTGTTATTTCATATGTTCCAGGCCTGTGCTGAGGATTTCACATATGTTGTCTTCCTTAATTCTTTTTTTTAAAGGTTTTTTTATCTATTTACTTGACAGAGATCACAAGTAGGCAGAGAGGCAGGCAGAGCGAGAGAGGGGGGAAGCAGGCTCCCCGCTGAGCAGAGAGCCCGATGCGGGGCTCAATCCCAGGGTCCTGGGATTGAGCCCCG
>ML099210.1:26540-37090 GCA_003697995.1 Taxidea taxus jeffersonii
GTTCAGGGTAACTATTGAGAGATATGAATTTAGTGCCATTGTATTGCCTGTATGGTGATTTTTACTGTATATTGTCTCTGTTCCTTTCTGATCTACTACTTTTAGGGTCTCTCTTTGCTTAGAGGACCCCTTTCAATATTTCCTGTAGAGCTGGTTTGGTGTTTACAAATTCTTTCAGTTTTTGTTTGTCCTGGAAGCTTTTTATCTCTCCTTCTATTTTCAATGGTAACCTAGCTGGATAAAGTATTCTTGGCTGCATGTTTTTCTCGTTTAGTGCTCTGAATATATCATGCTAGTTCTTTCTGGCCTTCCAGGTCTCTGAGGATAAGTCTGCTGCCAATCTAATATTTTTACCATTGTATGTTACAGACTTCTTGTCTCGTGCTGCTTTCAGGATTTTCTCTTTGTCGCTAAAACTTGTAAATTTTACTATTAGATGACGGGGTGTGGACCTATTCCTAATGATTTTGACGGGAGTTCTCTGCACCTCCTGGATTTTGATGCTTGTTCCCCTTGCTATAATAGGTAAATTCTGTACAATAATTCTCTCCAATATACCTTCTGCTCCTCTCTCTCTCTTTCTTCTTTCTGGAATCCCAATTATTCTAATGTTGTTTCGTCTTGTGTTATCACTTATCTCTCGAATTCTCCCCTCGTGGTCCAGTAGTTGTTTGTCTCTCTTTTGCTCAGCTTCTTTATTCTCTGTCATTTGGTCTTCTATATCACTAATTCTTTCTTCTGCCTCATTTATCCTAGCAGTAAGAGCATCCATTTTTGATTGCACCTCATTAATAGCTTTTTTTATTTCAACTTGATTAGATTTTAGTTCTTTTATTTCTCCAGAAAGGGCTTTTATTTCTCCTGACAGGGTTTCTCTAATATCTTCCATGCCTTTTTCGAGCCCGCCTAGAACCTTTAGAATCATCGTCCTGAATTCCAGATCTGACATATTACTAATGTCTGTATTGATTAGGTCCCTAGCCTTCGGTCCTGCCTCCTGTTCTTTTTTTTGTGGTGAGTTTTTCCGCCTTGTCATTTTGTCCAGGTAAGAATCCGCTGTTCTCCTTGTTACGTGAACTTGGTCTTGGCTGGATTTCTTGTTGATCTTCTGGGGGAGGGGCCTGTTGTAGTGATTTTCAAGTGTCTCTGCCCCAGGTGGAATTGCACCGCCCTTACCAGGGGCCGGGCTAAGTAATCCTGTCAGGTTCGCTTTTGGGAGCTTTTGTTCCCTGAACGCTTTCTGTAGAGTTCCGGAGGATGGGAATGAAAATGGCAGCCTCCCAGGCTCTGGCTCGGAGGAGCCTAGAGCTAGGGGCCCCAGTCTTCAGTGCACCTTCAGAGAAAAGCGCTTAATCACTCCTGTCTCCCCAGCCTCCAGCCGCGCCTGGAGAAAATCGTGCGTAATCAGTCCTGTCTCACTGGCTTCTCGCTGTGCTCCGCGGTAACCCAGCCTGTGACCTAGCGTCTCTGTCTCTGGCAGAGTCCCACCTGGAGTCTCCGAACCCTGTAGATCCCTGAGCTCTCCCAGGTCGGAGTCTCCCCAGATCTTGTGGGGACCCCATGCACAGAACACCGGCCCATGTCACTGACCACGGCTCTAGCTAACCCCGAGTTGAGAGCTCACTCCTCGGCTCTGTCTCCACAGAGAGCTTCCCCGCTCTAATACCTGTGAGCTCTGCGACACTCAGACACCCCCGATCCTTCTGTGACCCCGCGGGACCTGAGTCCACGCTGTCCCCGCAAGGTTTTCACCCCAGTTTAGCCTCTGGAGCGATGTCCCTCTGTGGAGCAGACTTTTAAAAGTCCTGATTTTGTGCTCCATTGTTCCGCGGTTTGCCAGGAGCCGGCCCCTCCCCCCAGGGTCTATCTTCCTGTCCCGTTGGATTCACTTCTCTGCTGGTCTTACCTTTTAGAAAGTGGTTGATTTTCTGTTTCTAGAATTGTTGTTCTTCTTCTCTTCGATCTCCTGTTGGATTCATAGGTGTTCGCAATGGTTTGATAGGCTATCTACCTGATCTCCTGCTGCCTGATGTCGTCTCAGCCTGCTACTTCTCCGCCATCTTGACCTTCCCTCTGCTGCTTTATTATTAGTGTTTAGGAATGCAACTGATTTTTGCACATTGATTTTGTATCCTGTGACTTTACTGAATTCATTTATTTTAGTATTTTTTGGTGGGATTTTTAGGGTTTTCTATATATAATATCATATCATCAGCAAATAGTGATGTTTTTACTTCTTCCTTATCAATTTGAATACCTCTTACTGCTTTTTACTGTCTAATTTCACAACCTGAAGAACAAAGAAAGGATCTAAATTCTTCTAGAGAGAAAGAACAGATCTCAAGGACACTATGAATAATGCTTTCAAAATTCTGATGGAAAATCAATTCTAACATAGTAATCTGTTTTCAACCTAATTGTCATTCAAATAGAAAGATAGGTTCTGGGAGATTGGAGGTTAGATGGTGGCAGAGTAGGAGGACTCTAAGCACATCTCTTCACTCAAACACAGCTAGATAACTCTCAAGTCATTCTAAGTATCCCAGAAATCTACCTGAAGACTGACAGAACAAACTTTACAATGCAAACGAGAGAAGCAGCCGTATTTAAGGAAGCAGAAAGTGTAGAGACCTGGTTTTGGGGGAGAAACAGATTGCAGGTGCTGCAGAGGAGAGGGAATCCTGGTTGTGTAGAAAGGTGAGATAGAGAGGAGCACAGAGCGGAATACACAAGGAGGACAATTCCCCAAAGCTATTGACTGGGAAAATAAGAGTGGCCTATTTTCTTTTCTTTTATTTCTCTTTTCTTTTTTTAAGATTTCATTTATTTGAGAGAGAGAGAGTGAGCCTGAGTGGGGTAGGGGAGGGAAGGACAAAGGGAGAGGGAGAAACAGACACCCCACTGAGCAGGGAGCCTGATGTAGGGCTTGATCCCAAGACCCCAAGATCATGACTTGAGTTGAAGGCAGATAGTTAACTGACTGATCCACCCAGATATCCCTAAAGGGCCTCATTTTCATGAGTTCTTGCAAGCAACAGGCCTTAAAGACTAGAATTTTAAAGGTTAGTGGGCTTGGCTGGGCTAGAGCCCTGAGCGCATTGCCCTATTCCAGGAGAGAATGCAAGCAAAGAACTGTGGGGAAGACTGCATGGAAAGAGGGTTCTGAAGAACTCTTGGGGCACACAGGGAGTAGATTACTTGCTGTTCTTGGAGTGCATTCCTGAGAGGAAAAGTTCAGGGAGACTGCCTCTCCAGGGAGAAGGAATCTACGTGGTGTCATTTCCCTTCCCTGCCCCTCAGCATGAAGAAGCACAAAGCTACCTGAGGGAAGCAGCTCAGAGTCTACCTAACACCAAGTCCCATAGCCCTGCACTCTGGTGTGACTGCCCTTCTTGGTCAAGCTCCTCTCAGTCCCAGTGTAATGAGCCCCTCTCCCAGAATACCAGCACAGGGCCCTACCCACGCTGCCTCTCTAAACCCTGGAGTTTTATTTATTTGTTTCTTTGTTTGTTTTGGAAAGAGACTGTATGTGAGCAGGGGTGGAAGGAGGGGAAAGGAGAGAGGGAGTGAGAGAACCTTAACCAGGCTTCCTGTTTAGCATGGAGCCTGACATGGGGCTTGACATGAGGCTTGATCTCAACCCTGAGATGACCTAAGCCAAAATCAAGAGTCAGATGCTTAGGCACCCCTAAAGCCTAGAGTTTTTAAGTCAGGAGGCTTGGCTGTGGTAGAGTACAGAGGGCACTGTGCTGTTCCTCGAATGAAGACATGCTAACAATCCAGAGGCAGGCATTATGGAAACTTATCTGAAAACCACTTGGGACACACAGAGGGTTTTTGAGATATTTTATTTTTATTTCATTAAATGAAATGAGATATTTTCCCTGATTTAGGTCTTTTTTTTTCTACTTTCTTCATACAGTCTTTTTATATGTATGTATGTATATATTTTTAAAATTTTATTGTATTGTTAGTCACGATAAAATACATCATTAGTTTTTGATGCAGTGTTCCAAGATTCATTGTTTATGTACGGCACCCAGTACTCCATGCAATCCATGTCCTCCTTAATACCCACCACCATACTCACCCACCTCCCTACCCCCTATTTTTAAAAAAGATTTTATTCCTTCATTTGAGAGAGAGAGGGACAGATAGATCACAAGCAGGGGGAGTGACAGAGAGAGAGGGAGAAGCAGACTCCCTAGTGAGCTGGGAGCCCAACATGGGGCTCGATCCCAGGACCTGGAAATCATGACCTGAGATGAAGGAAGACGCCCAATCATCGTCTTCTGGTCACCTGGGTGACCTAAGGGGAAATTATTTTTTAATATTTTGAGGAACCTCCATACCGTTTTCTAGAGTGGCTACACCAGTTTGCTTTCCCATCAGAATTGTAAGAGGTTCCTCTTTCTCTGCATCCTAGCCAACACCTGTTTTCCCTCGTGTTGCTGATTGTAGCCATTCTGACATCTGTGAGGTGAAATGTCATTGTACTTTTGATTTGTATTTCCCTGATTGTAAGTGATGAAAATCTTTCCATGGGTCTTTTGGCCATCTGCTTGTCTTCTTTGGAGAAATGTCTGTTCATGTCTTCTCCCCATTTCTTAAGTGGATTATTTATTCTTAGGTGTTAAATTTTATAAGTACTTTATATATTTTAGGATTTTTTTCACATATCAATAGTTTCTTCCTTTTTGTTGCTTAGCAATATTCTATTGTGTGAATATATTCATTAACCAGTAAATGGGCATTTGTGTTTTTCCCCGTTGGAGACATTATAAATACTGCTACTCCAAACATTTGAATATGGGTTTCTGTGTGTGTATGTTTTAATTTCTATTGGGTAAATGTTTAAAAGTGGAATTTTTCACTTCTAGAATTCCATTTAGTTATTTATTATAGTTTTGACTTCTCTGTTGTTTGTGTATTCATTATTAGCCCATTTTCTTTATGCTGTTGAGAATAGTTAAGATCACTGTTTTAGTTTTTTTTCATGTTTTTATTTAAATTCCAGTTATTTAACATACAATGTAATGTTAATTTCTGGTGTAGAAATGATTCAGCACTTCCATGATTCAACACTTCTACACAGTGCTCATCACAGCAAATGCACTCCTTAATAACCCTCACTTATTTAACCCATCCTCTCCACCATGTTCCCCTCTGGCAACCACAAGTTCTCTATAATGAAAAGTATGTTTGTTGCTTTGCCTCCCTCTCTCTTTTTTCCCCTTTGTTTATTTGTTTTGTTTCTTAAACTATACATATGAAAGAAATCATATGGTATTTGTCTTCTAAGATGAATTTATTTCACTTAACATAATAATTTAGAGCTCTATCTATGTTATTGCAAATGGCAAGATTTCATTCTTTTTCATGGCAGAATAATATCCCATTGTACATGTATACCACATATTTTTTATTCATTCACTAATCAATGGACACTTTGGCTGTTTCCATAATTTGGCTATTGTAAGTAGTATTGCTATGAACATCAGGGTGCTTGTACCTTTTGAATTAATATTTTTTCATTCTTTTGGATCATAGGGTAGTTCTATTTTTAACGTTTGAGGAACTTCCATATTGTTTTCCAGAGTGGCTGAACCACTTTGCATTCTCACCTGGAGTTCAAGTTTCTCTTTTCTCCACATCCTTGTCTACACCTGTTGTTTCTTGTGCTGTTTATTTTAGCCATTCTAGCATGGATGAGGTGATATCTCATTGTAGTTTTGATTTGTATTTCCCTGATGACCAGTGATGTTGAACATCTTTTCATGTGTCTGTTAGCCATCTGGATGTCTTCTTTTGGAAATGTCTATTCATGTTTTCTACCCCTTTTTAGGTCGAGTTATTTATTTTTTGGTGTTTTATAAGTTTTACATATTTGGGATGCTAACCCTTTATCAGATATGCCATTTTCAATATCTTCTCCCATTCCATAGGTTGCCTTTTATTTTTAGTGTACAGAAACTTTTTATTTTGATGAAGTTCCAATAGTTTATTTGTATCTTTGTTTCCCTTGTCTCAGGAGACATATTTAGTAAGAATTTGCTATGACCCATGTTAAAGAGGTTACTGCCTGTGTTCTCTTCCACGACTTTTATGGTTTCAGGTCTTTCGTCTATGTCTTTAATCCATTTTGAATTTATTTTTGTGTTTGGTGCAAAAAGTTGGTCCAGTTTTATTCCTTTGCTTGTTGTTCTCCAGTTTTTCCAGCACCATTTTTGAAGAGACTCTCTTTTTTCCATTGGATATTATTTTCTGCTTCACTGAGGATTAACTGACCATATAGTTGTGGGTACATTTCTGGGTTTTCTATTCTGTTCTATTGCTTTATGTGTCATTTATAAGCCAGTTCCATACTGTTTTAATTACTATAGCTTTGTAATATAACCTGCAGTCAGAAATTGTGATGCACCCAACTTTGCCTTTCCTTTTCAAGGTTTGGCTATCCACGGTCTTTTGTGGTTCCATACAAATTTTAGCATTGTTTGTTCTAGCTTTGTGAAAATGCTGTTGGTATTTTGATAAGGACTGCATTAAATATGTAGATTGCTTTGTGTAGTATAGACATTTAAAACATATTTTTTCTTCCAATCCGTGAGCATGAAATATTTTTCCATTTCTTTTTGTCATCTTCAATTTCTTTCCTCATTGTTTTCAGAGTACAGGTCTTTCACCTTTTGGTTAGGTTTATTTCTGGGTATTTTATTGTTTTTGGATTAATTTAAGATGGAATTGTTTCTTCAGTTTCTCTTTCTACTGCTTAATTATTGGTGTACAGAAATGCAACAGATTTATGTTGTTTTTTTTTTATCCTGTGACTTTACTGAATTTTTTATCAGTTCTAGCAGTTTTTTGATGGAGTCTTTTGGGTTTTCTATATAGAGTATCATGTCATTTATAAATAGGGATATTTTTACTTCTTTGCTGATTTGGAAACTTTGTTGTTGTTGTTGTCTGATTGTTGTGAATAGGCATCTAGTACTATGTGAAATAACAGTGGTGAGAGTAGGCATCCCTATCTTGTTCCATTGGGGACCATGTTAGCTGTAGGAGTTTCACATATGGACTTTATTATGAATGGATGTTGTACTTTGTCAGATGCTTTTTCTGCATCTGTTGAAATGATCATAGCTTCTTATCCTTTATTTAAGTAATGTAATTATCGCATTGATTCATTTACAGTTATTTACCACACTTGCACCCCGGGAATAAATTCCACTTGATTGTGGTGAATTATTCTTTTAATGTATTGTTTGATTCAGTTTGCTAGTATTTTATTCAGAATTATTGCATTCATACTCATCGGAGATACTGGCCTATAGTTCTCTTTTTTGTAGAGTCTTTATCTGGTTTTGTTATCAGGGTAATGCTGGTCTCAAATAATGGATTTATAAGTTTTCCTTCCTTTTCTATTGTTTGGAATAGTTTGATGGAACAGGTATTAATTTAGAAGTTTGCTAGAATTCACTTGTGAAGCCATCTGGCCTGGGACTTTTGTTTTTTGGGAGTTTTTTTGATTATTGATTCCATTTCTTTGCTTTATTGGTCTGTTCAAGTTTTCTATTTCTTCCTGTTTCAGTTTTGGTAGTTTATATATTTCTAGTAATTTATCCATTTCTTCCAGGTTGTACCACTTCTTTGCACAAAAATTTTCATCATATTGTCTTAAAATTGTTCGCATTTCTGTGGTGTTGGTTGTTATTTATCTTCTCTCATTTGTGATTTTGTTTAAGTATTTTTTCTCTGATTAAACTGGTTCAAGATTTTCAAATTCTATTGATCTTTCATGGATCCAGCTCTTGGTTTCATTGACCTTTTCTATTGCTTTTTTAGTTTGTATATCTTTATTTCTGCTCTAATTGTTATTATTTCCTTCCTTTTGCCAGCTTGAAGTTGTTTTTTTTTTTTTTTGTTCTTCTAACTCCTTTAGTTATAAGGTTAGATTGTTTATTTGAGATTTTCCCCGAGTCTTTAGGTAGGCCTATTTTGTTATAAACTTCCCTCTTATAATGCTTTTGCTGTATCCCAAATATTTTGGATCATTGTTTTATTCATTTTCATTTGTTTCTATGTACTTTTTGATTTCTTTGACTTCTGTTTGACCCATTAATTACTTAGCAGCATATTATTTGACCTCCATATATTTGTATTTTTTCCATCTTTTCTCTTGTGGCTGATTCCAAGTTTCATAGCAGTGTGATCAGAAAGGATGCATGGTAAGACTTTTATCTTTTTGAATTTTTGGAGCCTTGTTTAGCATCCTAATATGTGATCTGTGCTGGAGAATATTCAATGTGCACCTTGAGAAAAGTGTGTATTGTCCTATTTTAGAATGAATGTTCTGAATATATTTGTTAATATCTGTTTCAGTGTGATATTCAAAGGCACTCTTTCCTTGTTGATTTTCTGTTTGGATGATCTGTCCATTGATGTGTGTATTGTTTTAAAGTCCTGTACTGTTATTTTATTACTATTGTTTTTTTCTTTATGTTTGTTATTGACCACTTTATATATTTGAGTGTTCCCATGTTGAATGAATAAATATTTATAATTTTTATGTCTTCTTTTTGAATTGTCCCTTTATTATATAGTGTTCTTCTTTGTCTCTAGTTACAGACTTTGTTGTAAAATCCATTTCTTGTGATATAGGTATTGCTACTCCAGCTTTCTTTTAACAGCTATTATTATAAATATTTCTCCATCCCCTCTTTTATTTTTTTCCATCCCCTCTTTTAATATGCAACTGTATTTATAAAGTTTGGAATGAGTCTCTTGTTGGCACTGTATGGATGGGTCCCTTTTTTTTTTTTTTACCTAATGTAAAACAGAATGTCTTTTGACTGGACAGTTTAGTCCATTTATATTGACAAATATGTATTTGTTGCCATTTTGGTGTTTGCTATATGGTTGTTTTTGTAATTTTTCTCTGGTCTTTTCTTGTCCTTTCCTCTTTAATGTTTTGTTGGTTTTATTTAGTGGTAAATGTGGATACTTTTCTCTTTATTCTTTGCATATCTATAAGTGGTTTTTGATTTGAAGTTACCATTCGGCTTATATATAACATATTCTGCATATAGAGGTCTATATTGTTGATGGTCACATCAACATATGTTATATATATGCACTAATGTATATAATAATATTTGATAACTTTAATATAACAAATAGCATATATAACATACATATGTAACATATATATCCAGTCAATGAAACCAAGAGTTGGTTCTTTGAAATTATCAACAGAATTTATAAACTTCTAAACAGACTCATCAGAAAAACAAAAGGACCAAATAAATGAAATCACAAATGAGAGAGGTAAAATTACAACCAACACACTTATAACAAATAATTTCAAGGTAATATTATGAAAACCTGTGTGCCAACAAATTAGACAACCAAGAAGAAATGGATAAATTCCTGGAAACATGCAACCTACGAAAACTGATACGGGAAGAAATAGAAAATTTCAATTGGCTGATTAGCAGTAAGGAAATTGAATCAGTAATCATAAAACTCCCAAGAAGCAAAAGTCCAGGACCATATGGCCTCACAGGAAAATTCTAGAGTTAATACCTATTCTACTGAAAGTATTCTGAGAAATACAAGAAGAAGGAAAATTTTCAAATTCATTCTATGATGTGAATATAACCCTCATACCAAAATCAGGTGAAGATACCACAAAAAGAAAAGAATTACCAGCCACTTTCTCTGATGAATATAGGTACAAAAATCCCCCCAAAATACTAGCAAGCCAAATACAACAACACATTAAAAATATCATTCACCTTGATCAAGTAAGATTTATTCCTGGGATACAAGAGTAGTCCAATATTTTGAAATCAATCAATGTGATAAATCACAGTAATGAATGAAAGCATAAAGTCCATATGATCATTTCCATAGAAGCAGAAAAAAAGCATTTGACAAAATATAACATCCATTCATGATAAAAAGCCCTCAATATACCTCATCATCATAAAGAGTATATATGAAAACAAACAATTTACATCATACTCAATGGGGAAAGCTGAGAACTTTTCCCCTAAGGTCAGGAACAAGACAAAGATGTCAGTTCTCTCTCTCTTTTTTTTTTTAAGATTTTATTTATTTCTTTGACAGAGAGAGAGAGACCACAAGTAGGCAGAGAAGCAGGCAGAGAGAGAGGGGGAAGCAGGCTCCCTGCTGAGCAGAGAGCCCAATGCGGGGTTCAATTCCAGGACCTTGAGATCATGACCTGAGCCAAAGGCAGAGGCTTAACCCACTGAGCCACCCAGGTGCCCCCAAAGATGTCAATTCTTACCACATTTATTCAACATAGTACTGGATGTCCTGGATACAGCAAACAGAAAGGAAAAAGAAATAAAAGGCATCCAAATGGGTAAATAAGATGTCGGAATTTCACTATTTGCAGCTGACATGATACTATTTGTAGAAAATCTGAAAGACTCCACCAAAAAACTATGAAAACTAATACATGAACTCAGTCAATTTGCAGGATACAAAATCAGTGTACAGAAATCTGTTGCATTCTTTTTTTTCTT
>RCUC01118562.1:0-39745 GCA_003697995.1 Taxidea taxus jeffersonii
TATATATATATATATATATATATATATATGTATAGATAGATAGATAGACAGATGTGTATATATATGTGTGTGTGTGTATATATATACACACACACAATGGAATACTATGCAGCCATCAAAAGAAATGAAGTCTTGCCATTTGCGACAACATGGATGGAACTAGAGGGTATTATGCTTAGCGAAATAAGTCAGTCAGAAAAAGACAACTATCATATGATCTCCCTGATATGAGGAAGTGGAGATGCAACGGGGGTGGGGGTTAAGGGGGTAGGAAAAGAATAAATGAAACAAGATGGGATCAGGAGGGAGACAAACCAAAAGAGACTCTTAATGTCATAAAACAAACTGAGGGGGGCTGGAGGGGGAGGGGTGTTGGGGGAGGATGGTGGGGTTACATTATATGTTTAAATAAAAATAAAAATTTTAAAAAAATTTTCTAAAAGACGCTTTTGTAATTTTAGAGATGGGTAACCAAGGCTCAGAGAGACGTAGAGAATCGCTCTAGATCAAAGAAGAGTGTGGTGGTACTGAGATACAGATGAAGCCTAGGTACCTCTAAAGTACATTCTCTTTCAACCACAACATATTACTTTCTTCCATAAACTGATAAGGTGGAAAAAAAATCATGGACCATTTCTTATGTGCTTGAGAAGTCTATGGTATGATTGCTCTACATCTGTTTCTGTGTTTTAATAATGCTTAGCCAGTATCACATTGTGGCTTGGAATCATTCCAAACAAGTCCCATCACCTTTGCTTGATAAATGTGCTGAGCAATCTCTTCATAAAGTCAAAGAATTATTCATCCTTTGCTTTTTGTAACCAATATCCTTTTCAAAGCTTCTCTTCTACTTTTAAACACCTTAGTCTGTTCTAATATGCACCTACACTAGTTAAACATATTTTGTAACTTATCATAAGAATGGATGGTATTTTGTTTTTAAAAATGAAATACTTAAATAAAATTAAAAAAAATAAAAATAAAAATGAAATACTGGTTAAAAAAATGAAATACTGGTAGATTATAACATTCATCTCCTGAGATTTTCTTCTTGTGCCACGTGGATTTTCTACTATAGACTTCTATAGTAGATATCTTATGTTACATAAGTGCTACTGGGTCAATGGATGAAATGGATGACAATGTAAAAATAAGAAAAAGAAAAATTGCCTGAGTCTCCATCCTACTTAGAACTAAAACCTTGTAACTGTATTTTTCAACCAAGGAAATGATTAGCTTATATAATGAACTGGTTTTTGTAATACACCAAATGAATCAGTTTAGATGGAAATATTCATTTATTTAAGCAGATGTATATCACATTCCCTTTGGAAAAAAGATTCAGTATATTGTGCCAGCATAAAAACAAAATCAATCTGAGATGATGGATGTTAACTAAACCTACTGCGGTAACCATTTCACAATATATGTAAATCAAATTACCACGCTGTACACCTTAAACTTATAGAGTGATATATGTCCATTATTTTTCAATAAAGCTAGGAAAAAAAAAAGAACAGCAAAATAAATGTTCTCAATGGCCTTACTGCATGACAACTGATGGAACGTAGTATGTAAACTCACCACAGGCCCTTAAGCAGTCCAAATAACAGATTTTCTCAGAAAATGCAAAGAGAAAAGTTCAGTACTATACTTTGTAACTATTAATTTACGCTTAAAATATATTTTAAAATCATAATGAAAATAGAAAGAACCACTCTGAATTGTGATAGGAAGGAAGGAGGGTAAGAAGGACGGAAAGAAGGAAAGATCTCTTCATCTAGGCTCTCCCCTTAGGTAGCACCCTCTTCCCTTTACCCCCCCTTTGCCTCGTTGACTGCTGTTCATTCTTCAAATCTCAGGTTAATTGTAACTTCCTTAGAGAAGTCTTTCATGATCACCATGAACCCAACCCACAGGCTCAATAAAGTTCTTCTCTGTTATTCATTCACAAGGCTCCAGCATTTTTCAATTATACATATTTTTATGTAATTACTAGTTAATGTCTGTCCTTTTCACCATAGTGAAAATTTCTTGAAAGTAAGGGTACATATCTTTCTCACTACCATATTCCTAGGGCCTAAACCCATGACCTAACATTTAGAAAGGTTATAGTAAGTATGTGTTGCATGAAAAAATGCATACAAAAGTATGAGGATCATGCAGTAAAAAGAAAAATTCTTTCCTTATAGAGTTTAAAAAGAGATCTTCAGGGATTGGCAGCTCTATAGCAGGCTAACATATCCCCAGTAATGACATACCATAAAAAGAACAGAATTCAGTTACCAGTTAATCAGAAGACCTGGGCTCAAGTTCTAGTTCAACCAGTATAATCATATATAGGATACTTCACTATACTTTCATTTCCTCTACTGGGAAATGGAGAAAATAACAAAAATACCAGTACCATATACCTCACAGGGCTATTTTGACAGTAAATGCAAATGATGTGGAAATCCTTCGCACAGATTCTTTTAAATGTATAAATAGTAACAGAAGCAGAATTATAATAGAAATGTAAGTGCTTCTTAACATAATAGTGATAGCTGCAATGGTAGTGTTTTTCATTCCAAGTAGAGAAAAATAATAATGGGTATAGAGTGATTTTTAAATCTTTCTTAAATTTCATTAGGCTTCATATATGATTTTGAAGCATAAGGTGCTAAGCATCTATAGTATTTTGCTATTCTGCTCAGGTCAGGCAAAATGAGGTTCAAAATTATGAAATATGAAAAGTTTTAAGAATCTATCACATGCTACACACTATGCCATGTGTTTTCACATTTATATTATCATTTAATCCTCATGTCAACTTTGTAAAATAGGCATTATCCTCATTTTTCAGAGGAGAAAAGGAAGACTTGGAAAGGTTGTAGAATTTTTCTAAGGCTATTCACCAGGAAATAGCACTCCCATGGTCATAACCTAGACTTTGCCATTACCAGTAACCACTCCTCTCCTGTAATCCCAAATTAACCATCTAATCCCTGACCAACACTTTCTGTTTTCACTCATTCCTTTTAGGATTCTACTCCAACAATTATTCAAACTCTATCAGAACCCACAATCCATTCAATTCTATTCCCCTCCCCTATTGTCTCTTACCCCCTTATAATTTCCCTTCTCAGCTCCTTATCCAGCCTAAGTTTCATGACCCACCATTACAGTTGCTCCCTATGTATATACCCTTATGACCCCGGCCCTTCTCTTTTCATCATTCTAATCTACAAATTTCAACCTTGGTAAAATCCAAAATTCTGCTTATACCAAACTCTGTGCAGCAGAATACTACTGAAGAAAACTATAATCATGTGGCCTTGGTCTCAATTTAAATTGATGTCTAATAAAATTCTAGTAACTGCTTAGTGCTACCTACCAATTCTATTATATTCCCCTAAATTCTCTTACTCTCTCAGTCTTCTACACAATTACTTCCTACCTTTTCCTCTCATCTCAAATCTCTAACATGACTACACTTTCAGCTGATAATGAAGCTACCAGAAGAAATGCCCATATGTCCCACCAGAGTTACCAATCTTCCTACTTCTGCACCCATGCACTGTCATCTCTCCTTTTACTTGGCTAAGCTACCTGTGCTCTGAAAGCAGCTCTTCACATTTACGCTACATTCTATAACTCACCCAAGAATGGCAATACAGGAATTGTGCTCTCTCCTACAACATCTACTGTTCCCACTCCACTGGATGGATCTCTAAATATGCTACATGTCTCCATTCTAAAAAAAACAAAAAACCCTCCATCAACCTTCCATTTCTCTCCAGCTACCATTCCCATGCCTGCTCCCTTTCACACAGCAAAACCCCTTGAAAGAACTGTCTGAAATTACTGTTTTTAATTCCTCTGCTCCTGGCCTTTTTTTTTTTTTTGAGAGAGAGAGAGAGAGAGCATGCACACAGGGGCAGGAGTGGAGGTGGGGTTGGAGGTGAGTGGGCCAGAGCAGCGGGGAGAGAGAGAGAGAGAGAAAGAGAATCTTAAACAGGCCCCATGCCCAATACCAAGGCAACGAGGGACTTGATCTCATAACCCTGAGATCAGGGCCTGAGCTGAAATCAACAGTCAGACATTTAACCAACTGAGCCACCCAGGGGCCCTGCTCATGGTCTCTCCGGATTTAATTTAAATAAGGCCGTAGCCTCCACTATTCTGAAATTTCTTATCTAGGTCATAAAATATCTCCTTATGCCTAACCTAGTCAGTTCAAGCTTTGGTCCTATTATTCAATTTAACAACAGAACTGACCTAGATTATCCTTGAAATGCTTTCTTTCCTCAGCTTCTAAGACATCACTCTTTCTTGGTCTACTCCTATCTCACTAGTCACTCTTTAGTCTCGTTTGCTGATTTCTCTCTATCTCACTGTACTGTAAATGCTGGAGTGTCCCTGAAGTTAGTCCCCAGGCCTCTCTTCTCTAACTACAGTTACTCTTTAGATATGCTCATTGAGGCTCATGGCTTTAAATAATGTCAATATACTAACTGGTCCTGAATTTTTATTTCCAGCCCATACATCTTTCCTAACCTCCAACTGCCTATTAAACATATCCAACTTGGACATTTAGTAGGCATCTTAAAACTATAATGCCCAAAACCAATTTTCTAATCTCCCTAAAATTTGTTGTCAGTTGATTCCACTTCATTGATAGCTATTCAAACCTTCTAGATATGCAAGCCAGAAGCCGTGGAGTCATCATTAATTCTTCCTTTTTCTCTCACATCCCACATTTGATCCACCCAGAAATCCTGTTCAGTAGACTTTAAAAATATAATGGAATCTGGGTATTGTCTGCAGAAGTCGGGAGATTGGTAGCTATGGTGGGACCACATGGGCATTGTCTTCTGGTTTGGGAAACATTATCTTGTGCTTGGATTATAGAAACATCCTCCTAAACAACCTCTCTGCTTTTCTCTTGTTTCCCTAAAGTCTGTGCTCTACACAACACAGCCAATGCAGTGCCACCACTTCCGATGACACTGTATTCTCCTTACTATGCTCACTTTCCTTACCACCAATAAATAATGGTTTAATTATTTGTATATTTATTGTCTTGTCTCCTCTCACAAGAATGTAGGCTCCATGCAGCAGAAGCTTTGTTTTATTCACTCCTGTATCTTCGGCACCTAGAACAGAGTCTGGCATAGCAGGCATTCAATACAGAGTTAGTGGTGGAAAGAGGTGGGAATGACACGGCCTAGATGTGAACCAAGACTCCCAAACTTCTGCTCTGCTGCTGACAGAAAATTGCTCTTGGTCCCAGTAATAATGCTAACAAAAAAGAAGGGTCTCTTCACTCTAATAAAGGTACCAAGCTTTGTGTACTTAAGTCCTTTGTGTATGTCTAACATGATTTTTGCCTCAATACCTCCTGTGCTATTATTTTCTTATCTTTTTTTATTAAGATGACTCACCTTTTGCTTTTGTTTCTGTTTTTAAAATTTTATCTATTTATTTGACAGAGAGATCACAAGTAGGCAGAGAGGCAGGCAAAGAGAGAGAGCGGGGCGGGGGAAGCAGGCTCCCTGCTGAGCAGGGGGCCCGATGTGGGGCTCGATCCCAGGACCCTGAGATCATGACCTGAGCTGAAGGCAGAGGCTTAACCCACTGAGCCACCCAGGCACCCCAAGATGACTCACCTTTTAAATTAAAATGGTACTTTGTAACTTCATACTCTAACTTAAAAACAAAGGACACTTGCCATAATAATTAAGTTACAACTAGTAAAACTAAAAAAATGTTCATCCATATACCACCTAAAATCATTCTGTTATATCTCCCATATAGATGTCACAGTGGAAAACAGAGAACACTTTACTAGGAAGAATCATAATTAAGAAACGAACCAAACAATTTACTTTGACTGTGGTGGTAGTCACACAAATCTACAAATGTGATAAAACCCCACAGAATTTAATACGCACACACCCAAATGAGTGAATCCTGAATGAGATTGGTGGATTCTATCAATGTAAGTTTCCTGGTTGTGATACTGTATTACAATTATATAAGATATTAGCACTGGGAGAACTAGGTGAAGAGTATAAGAGGGCTCTTGGTATTAGTTTTTATAATTGCATATGAATCTACAACTATTTCAAAATAAAAAATAAAAAAAAATTAACAAAACCATACATCTTCTCAAGGCCTAAAAATGTAAAACTGTACATCAGGAAGATTCTAGAAAATGTGGTATATAAGCTCATAATTTAAGATTAATTTATACAGTAAGTGATAAAAAGGAGAAAATATAGTGTCTAATAAGTAAGTGTTCATGTAGTGCTGTTCTTGCTAATGAGAACGGAGAATATCCTAAGTGTAGGTAACAGAGGATAGCAGGGAGGATGACTGATCTCAGTCTAATCGAGGTATGGTAAGAACTGCAATACAACCACAGCCTGAGGTGTCCAAAGGTTAGGGAACTGAGGATAAGAAAAGGAGAAATGGCCACAGATGAGGAGAGAAAGGTAATCTGGGGCCAGGTTTCTTCATGGCTTTGAATACTATTTAAAAATATTTTGGCAGGGCCACTTGGGTGGCTCAGTCAGTTAAGTGTCCAATTCTTGATTTCAGCTCAGGTCATGGTCTCAGGGTCATAAGACAGAGTGAGCACAGCGTGGAGCCTGCTTAAGATTCTCTCTCTCCCTCTACCACCCCTCCCCAACTCATGCTCTCTAACAAATTTTAATAAATAAACAAAGAAGCAAACTTTTAAATTTCATCCATTGGCAAGGAGAAACACAGGTGATTTTCATGCAGGGGAGTGACACTAGGCCCATTTTCCAAAGAAACATGGTAGTTAGTGGTATTGTAGCTAATGAAATTATGAAAGGGAGAGATCACAGGCAGAGAAGATGCTGTTTAACATTCCTAAGACAAGATGAGATCTAGAAAGAAGCCAAAATTGGAGGCAGTTAACTTTTTGGTACCCAAGCTGAACAGTTAATAAAAACATAAAATCACTACTAGTTTATAGGCAATATTTATAGACAGGAATAAGACAATAAGATTACTTAGAACAGTCACTAGAGGGACGCCTGGGTGGCTCAGTTGGTTAAGCAGATGCCTTCGGCTCAGGTCATGATCCCAGCGTCCTGGGATCGAGTCCCACATCGGGCTCCTTGCTCAGCAGGGAGCCTGCTTCTCCCTCTGCCTCTGCCTTCCTCTCTGTCTGCCTGTGCTTGCTCTCACTCACTCCCTCTCTCTGACAAATAAATAAAAATAAAATCTTAAAAAAAAAAAAAAAAAGAACAGTCACTAGAGAGTTGAGGGAACTTTGAGAAACACTTATATAAGAAAGGACTTGCTATGGTCTGAATGTCTGTGCTCTCCCAAAATTCATCATCTGTGAAAACCTCCACAGAGGTTATCAGGAGGTGAGGCTTTGGGGAGGTGATTAGGTCATATGGCAGATTAGTGCTTTTTTAAAAAGAGACCCCACAGAGCTCCCAAACCCCTTTCATCATGTAAGAACACCCTAGAAGTTGAGAATCCTGCAACTCAGAAGAGAGACTTCCCCAGAACCCATGCTGGCATCATGGTCTCGGACTTCCAGCTTCCAGAACAATGAGAAATAAATTTGTTACTTATAAGCCATCCAGTCTGTGGTATTCTGTTGTAACAGCTTGAACAGACTAAGACAGCTGAAAACCTGCCCTAAAATACTTAAAAAAAAAAAAAAAAAGTTCAAGAGAAAGTAAAGTCACAGTTGTCTAGTTTTAAGGCAAATGGGGTTGGTTTAATGTCATTAAACAGTTCATGTTTCATCAGACTGACAAATATTTTAAAAGACTAATCACATGCTCTTTTGGTAAAAAATAAAGATTCTAATCAGTTAGAAGAAATGTAAAATATATTGATATAGAGTTTTTGAAGTATAATTTACAATGTCAACATTTTAAATGCATAAACCCTTGAACCCAGCATTTCCCTCTTTAAGAACTTATCAAAAAAAAATTTACCCCATAGATATACTTTCATATTGCACAAAGATATAAATATATGCATACATGAATTATCTACTGCAGCATTATTTGTAATAGTAATAAACTGAATAATTACCAACCAAAAAATGGGTAACAACACTACAATCTACCCATACTATAACACTAACACAAACATTTAAAAGAACCAGGGATCTGAACATACTGACATGAAAGGATGTCTAAACAGACTTCCTAAGTGTATGTGTACGAGAGGGGTGGTAGGGAAAATTATAGAAACCTATGTATACAATAATTTTGTTCTGTTAAGAAGAACAAAACTGTTTATGTTCATGTATGTGTAACACAGGAGAGATATGGAAGAAAAGACTATATGCTTTTACCAGCACTTACTCTAAGGGAACAGCAGTGTGAATGAGAGGACTGGGAAAGAGGATGAGGCTGCCCTTAATACTCTTTATATTCTGTGGCACATGTGTTACTTTGATAAGAATTTTTAAAATACAAATACAAACATAAATACAAAAAAAGTTAAAAGAGAAGTTTAAAATGACTAGAATTAAAAATTGGCAATTGCCATTTTTACCCTCGATCCTGATCTTTCTATTATCTTTTTCCACAAGGCCACCATCATCCTCTCAGCTACCTAAATAAAAACCTAGGGATTGCTGAGGATGGGGGACTCAGCCATCAAAAAAAAAAAAAAAAAAAATCTTACCATTTGTGATGACATTGAAGGAACTAGAGGGTATTACGCTAAGCAAAATATGTCAATCAGAGAAAGCCAATTATATGATTTCACTTATGTGTTGAATTCAAGAAATAAAACAGGATCACAGGAGAAGGGCAAGAAAAATAAGGTAAGACAAAATAACCAGGGAGACAAATCATAGGAGACTCTTAACTATAGGAAACAAACTGAAGGTTGCTGAGGGGGAGGTTGGGGGGGATAGGGTAACCCGGTGATAGGCATTAAGGAGGGCACATGATGTAATGAGCACTGGGTGTAACATGCAGCTGATTAATGCCTGAACTCTACTTCTTTTTTTTTTTTTTAAAGATTTTATTTATTTATTTGTCAGAGAGAGAGAGAGAGAGAGCATAGGCAGACAGAGTGGCAGGCAGAGGCAGAGGGAGAAGCAGGCTCCCTGCAGAGCAAGGAGCCCAATGTGGGACTCGATCCCAGGACGCTGGGATCATGACCTGAGCCGAAGGCAGCGGCTTAACCAACTGAGCCACCCAGGCGTCCCTGAACTCTACTTCTGAAACTAATAATATACTGTACATTAATTAACTGAATTTAAATAAAATTAAATTAAAATTTAAAATGACAACAACAAAAACCAAACCTTGGGGTCATTCTACAGTCCTTTCTCTCCCTCCCTCTACTTCATCCTTCAATCAGTAAATATTTACCAAGTGCCTTCCATGTTCCAAGAACTATTTTACATACTGAGAAAACTACATTCTAGTCTGATAGTTACAGAAAACTATAGTTTATCTCAAAACAAATTTGACACAAAAAAACAAAACTCTGCCAAATTAACTGTAAGTCCTCTAACTTCCATTTTCTAAATACAATTGAAATCTTCCCCACAACCTAATTTCTACTGCTAATTTTCATTGTTCGAATAAGAGACGATGAGAAATTAAATTCTTGCAATTTTGTCCTTTCCAAATTCTTCACATCTCTCTTTTTTTTTAAAGATTTTTTTTATTTGACAGAGATCACAAGTAGGCACAGAGGCAGGTGGTTGGGGGGGGGCAGGGGGAGGGGCGGGGAGAAGCAGGCTCCCTGCTGAGCAGAGAGCCCAATGCGGGCTAGGCTCAATCCCAGGACCTTGATATCATGACCTGAGCTGAAAGCAGAGGCTTAACCCACTGAGCCACCCAGATGCCCCTCTTCACATCTCTTTAATCTACCTTCATACTATGAAAAGTGAAGCTGAACATGTTTTCCTCTTGTGGAAATTTTTCAGTGCTTCCATTATCTTTTGAATAGGATAAGAAACTCTGATATGTGAAGTTCTTCCCAATGCCTATGTGTCCTCTGGGTCCACCTCTCCTGTCACCCTCCAACCCCTATACTTCACACCAGCCAGGCAAACTGCTAGGTTATCTAACATCCATATTTTCTCAGGCCTCCATGCCTTTAAAGTGTTACTTCTCTCAGAATTCCTTTTCCCAACCCTAACAAACTCCTATACATTCTTTAAGACTCAGATTTAGAAGGCTCGATTTTCCTCTACAGTCCTAATGCACCTCTCCACTCCTAACCCAATACCACAACTATTTATAGTACCTATCTCCTGTAAGTTCCGTAAGGACAGGCACACACCTCACAGTCTCTCTGATCCTAAAATGTACTTAACAGCTAGAATGTAGTAGATATTTTACATCCATCTCATGAATAAAGAATGAATTAATGACTGTTTAAACAGCAGTGTGACCTTCAGTAATAAGGTGTATAACTCAAGACTTAGTTTATTAATGTATAAAAGGACGATGACTATATATATGTACCTCACAGGGTTGTTCTGATAATACAAGATAAGTTGAAATTGCTAACATGATGTCTGGTATTTAGTAAATATTTAGTAAAAGTTGGCTTAACATACTTTTAGAAATAAGGCTGTACAAGCTATTGAGGGAGCAGAGCCTTTCTATCCTTACTTCTTTGGTAACCTTAATTCTGAATTTCAAACAAACTTAGAATACAGCCTAACTATAAACTGGAGTCCTTCTTTATTCTCCAGCTAGCAATCTCTTCCTTGATCTGGCTTTCTTTGTGCTAGCAATACTGAACTATTTAATATTCTTTCTCTCATTCAAGGTTTTTGCTCTACTTGTCTCTTCTGGCTACAATTTCAACTCTTCCCTCTTTCCCTCTTTGCCGAATTTCAAAGATACTGGAAAGTCCACAAGAAAATTTCTAGTTTTGTCTAGTTTCTTGTTTTGCTCTGTTAATCTATATTGCAATTATACAAATCTATTACTGAAAGCTCATCATGCCGCCTTCTACATGTTCAGTCAGTCCTGATAACTGTGAGGAACTATTATAGTTTCTTCTTTATCTTTCAGTTATCTAATGCTGTTAAGAATTTACCTGATGATGTCAGTCTTCGCTGACAATCCAGCAACATGATTTCATATTCAGACTCCAAGCCATACACTTGAATACTGAATTCTTAATTATCCTGGATCCTCTCTGCTTTTGTATCATGGGCATTAGTTTTAACTGCAAGCTCTGAAATCCTGTCTTTGAGTTCTGGTTCTCTTAATACTAAGGACAGTCTTGAGGATAAAATCCAATAAACACTTTCAAATTAACTTAAAAAAAAAAAAAGACATCAAATCCTAAACAAAATTATAAATACTTTAGACATATCTGAAGGTCACTGAGGACAAAATTTATATTCCATTGTCATCTACCTTCTTTAAAATTTGTATGTAGGATATTGACTAGCCAATTTCTGGATACCCTGTTCTCTGTGTATGTTTATGTATGTAAAAATTAGAAATTCTTTACCCTAGGCTCACAAAATTCCATCTCTCCAAATTCAGAATTTCAGAATTAAAAAACATGACAGAATGCTGTAATTTTGTTTCATTATTCTTGCAATAATATGTTTAGTCTGTAGGTCACTGAGGAAACACTTTGTGTTCCACTGTCATCTACCTTCTTTAAATTCCATATGTGGTTATTAATCAATTAAACAAAACACAACTTGGCTTAATACAAAAGAAAACTATTTTATACATGTTATTTACATATGTTGTAGAACATTAACATTTTCTGATAATTTTGAAATTCTGTCTAAAAACATAGCAAAGAAAAGCAATTGTTTAAAACACTGAAGTCTATATTATCTATAAATGACATGGCTCTGCATGAAACCATTTTTAGAGAAAATGAGCAAGATCTATTTAATAGGTTACCTGTAATCATTCCGATCATCAGCTTTTATTCCAGGCCAATCTCTCTTCAAATACTGACTAGCCAACTTCTGGATACCCTGTTAAAATACATATATATACATATTTTATAAAATAAGTACTTTGCCATAAAAGAAGCTCTTTTCCTTAAAATACATTACTTGGCAAATCTCATCTTTTCAAATGTAAATTTAATTCAGAAGGACCAAAGATAAATAGTAGAACACTGAAACCTGGCTCAGTATTGTCACAGTCCTCTCTTGTCTCCATTTTTAGGAAAGGGTGAGTATAAGGCTGAAAAACCTGAAACTTAGTTTATATGCTTTTTACTTCACCAAACTACCTGACCACCATAAAAACAAACTACTTCTGGAATATCACAGGGAACACATCTGTCCACCTCCCCAGAGCTCTGATTACACAGCTTAACATCTCAATTTCCCATCATTCTTCTGCTACGGCATGCACCACATTTCTAAATTCAAACTCTCATATATCATGAGAGGCAACAACACTTTCAGTTTGGGGCAGATACACGTTTACATGTAAGATTAATGAACATACCTTGGTGCTAGCTATTCCATATTAGTCATTTTAACCCACTGAGCCACCCAGGCGCCCTCCATATTAGTCATTTTAATTCAAGACAGATTTTAAGGATTTTTTTTCTTTTTAAATAATACCATGGCACAAATCACTTCAAATAAAGAAATTAGTTTTACAAAGAAATATATACTTGTTATCCATATAAAATGAATGTGCAAAAAACAATATTTATCTATAATAGGTACAGCAGATATCAGGATTTGAACAGAAAAGACTTTTGTATTGATGGTGGAGGTTAACATGCGAGGTTAAACTATTCATTCTGAACATAGAATGTACTACTTTTAGATGGAAACATATGTGGTCCTCTAATACCCTAACAGGGTCCAATGTACTAGATTAGAAATCATATACTTTAGGATCCTCATCTCTACATGCAACTTCAAACTGAATAAATAAAATGCTGAGATGAAAAACTGTCACATTAACAGACTACCTACTTTAAGCAGAGACTGCCCAAGTAAAATCAATGCTGCACTCTACACATGGTCTACTGACAAATCAATCTGGCATTAAATCTACTGTTGAATCAAAACCACTTTTTTTTTAATTTAATTTTTTCAGTGTTCCAAGATTCATTGTTTATGCACCACACCCGGTGCTCCATGCAGTATGTGCCCTCCTTAATACTCACCACCAGGCTCACCCATCCGCGCCCCCCCCCCCACCGCCCTCCCCTCCAAAACCCTCAGTTTGTTTCTCAGAGTCCACAGTCTCTCATGGTTCATCTCCCCCTCCAATGTCCCCCAATTTACTTTTCCTTTCCTTCTTCTAATGTCCTCCATGTTACTCCTTAAGCTCCACAAGTAAGTGAAACCATATGATAATTGACTCTCTCTGCTTGACTTATTTCACTCAGCATAATCTCCTCCAGACCCATCCATGTTGATACAAAAGTTGGGTATTCATCCTTCATGATGGAGAATTAAAACCATTGTTGAATGCTTCTATTTGTCATTATTTCAATGAACCCAAAGGGTAGCAGGAACTGTAGAGAAGCTCCTTTGGATCTCAAGTTCCTCCCAAACTTGACAATAGTTTGGTTTCACTATTGCAAGGCACTGTGTATTCTGAGGACTCACATTCAACTGCATATGCACAATAGTTCCATTTACATACCTTGTACTTTGGGAAGCCCTATCACTAAGATTTCCCTGAAAATGTACAGCACTTTTTCATGTTTGGACATTCTTCATACTGCTGTTTGCGTGAAATATCTTGCCCATTCCTACCTGTTGAACTCTCACCACCCTGCCTTTAAGCTGATTTTTAAATTTCGTAACACAAAATATTCAAAATCATATATAGGAAAATATGAAAAAAATTTCTTAAATTAATTTCATCAAAATAGAATAGTTTATTCTTGTTTCTGCATTTATTAGCTGGAATTGTTTTTTAAAGAGCTACCTTTCCTAATTATTTGGTTATCCTGAGGTACAGTTCTTAGAAGGAAGGCAAAATAAATATTTGGTTGTCCGGTTTTGCCCAAAGGTGAACAATGAATTTTTAAAGTAACATTATGAACTCATATCTTTTAAATAATGGATGTGTACCACATTATGATCCCAGTAGACCTTGATAGTTTCTCTGTTTTCTTCTACAGTTTCTATTCCAAATCTGCAGTAAGCTAGTTTTCTAATGAATTCTGATTCCTTCCAGAGAGAAACAAGATTTAGAGATCACAACTAGGCACCACCTTATCCTTCTGGTCTTTGTCTTTCTGAAAGAGGCTTTTTCTAATCATTGTATACAAAGTAGCTCACCCTCCACCCAGTTACACTTTCATACTACCCTGATTTATTCATAACCCTTATTATGTTGTTACTGTCTGGTTTAAATATATTTTGTGTGTTTACTGATTATAAACTCCATCAAGTATGCATCTTAAACTTTTTAAAAAAATCACAATGTCTCCAGGCTATAGCAAAGAAGCTAGCGTTTTGTTGATGCTAATAAAGTCCACTGATTGTACAAATAAATGCCACATACATTATTCTACTTCAAATGTATAATACCCAAACTCCTTTTGTGTTTTTGCCATTCTGAGTTAGAAATCTCTAAATCAAAATTTCTCTGGTCCCTCACGCCTCAGGAAAGAAAAAAAAAAAGTACTAGATGTCTAAGATTACGACCAGGTGGTTTTAATATAATAAATAAGTTCCTTCGTAAAATTACAGTCAAATTTGACCATTTCCACTATTGGAATAAAACATATGTGTGGATACTCCAAAGCAATGAAAACCAAAAGCACCAGAAATTTATTCCATACATAGAAGGCACTGCATATTAATTTTTGTGTAGGTTCAAATTAATGAAAGGAACTCATAATACGTGGACAAGAATAAGAAGTATGTAATATAAAATGGGAGGCAACACATGGTTACTACCAAATAAGTGGCAATATGTGATGTAATTACCAGTTGAGGAAAAGATCACCTGATATTTTCTTAACAAATTACATCTAAATGATACGATAGCTGACTTATTCAGTTTAATGACTGCGAAAGTGGTTGCAGAACATTTCATACAGGTCACGGGGTATATAATATGAACCTCAGATTATGAATAGGACTAAGAAGGCAGAATGGCAGCCTCAACATTTATATAAAACAAAAGAACTTGACAAGCATTTCAACACACTTATTTCTCTTAACTCTGTTAGGTCTTGTTATAACCACAGAGAAACTGGACATTTAAGAGGCTACATAATTTACCTAAAATCATATAACTAGTTAGGTTTGAAATAGAATCCCTATCATTCTAAATCTTTGCCAAAAAAACATCATTTTAGAGTGGACTTTATCTAATTCTTTAAAAAAATTCTGAAATTACTTTACCTTTTTTTGTGCATTGTAAGTTACAACAGCAATTTCTAGAGCCCTGAACCACAAAGTTGAACTGTATTAAACTGAATGAGCCCTTTAGAGATGAGATGAGGGATTCATGAAATAGATAAACAGTGAGATCTTTAGATGAAAGACTTTATTCAAGTTAGTTCACAGAGGCAGGAATCATGACTTCTGTGTGCTCCATGCAGCTGTTCAAGATCTATTCTGTATGGATGCTCAAGAAATACTCCAAGGCCATTACAGGAAAGGTCTTAAATAACATCTCATGTCTCTGAAAGCATTCTATACTTAAATTAACTGGTTTCCTTTTTATGTTATATTTAAAGCTATGCCTTATGAATAAAAAGTCTTTATACACAGAAAATAAAATCTATCCTAATAAATTGGTTAAGAAAAATCTAAAGCTAGAAATTTTTTGGAAAGTTGTTTTTTTTTAATCACCCCCCCCAACCCCATGCCACAACATTATTCCCTAAAACTGGTGCACTAGACATAAAATCCTTACTTATATTCATCTGAGCATCACCGATGGATCATGTAGATTTGATTTCCAATATAGTTTACTCTGCAGCAGTGGTTTCCATAAAAATGTACTATCAATATACTCTTTGGAACATCCAGTAACATCTCATTCCAACTTTTTAAAAAGCTATCAGTGTCTGATCTAAGACGTACTTTGTTTTACCTCTCAATAACACTTGTTATATTGCTCTAACAAGTGAAGCAACACAAAGAAAGCCACTGTTCAGTAGACACTGGCAAATAAACTGATGGCTTAACCTTTTGCCCATTTACCACAGCAAGCTGAGCAAGAGTGTGCTCCATGGCTCACACAGATTATTCCGTACCTGTCCCATCCCCTTAACATACAGAGAAAATAACATTTAAATTTTAGTAAAGGTATGCCATTAGGTGGCTCTTCAAAATTATAGGACACCATGTTATTTATTTTTTTAAAGATTTTCATTTATTCATTTGAGAGAGAGAGTGCATGAATGGGAGGAGGGGCAGAGGGGGAGGGATAAGCCAACTCCACACTGCCCACACCCCCAGCCCCCCACCAAAACAGGCTGTCCTACGTGGGGCTGGATCTCAGGACCCGAAGTCAGACATTTAATAACCAAATGAGCCACCCAGGTGCCCCACACACCATGTTATTTATATACTATAAACCTTTTTGTTGTGAAATTCCCAAGATTATGCAAATTACTTTTAAAAATTAACAAGTCCATTGCATAAGCTGGACATTTCTCAAACTGATATAAATTACATAATAATTGTCTTTATTATTCTTAAATTACTTTTTTTTTAAAGATTTTATTTATTTTTATTAGAGAGAGAGAGCACAGGCAGACAGAGAGGCAGGCAGAAGCAGAGGGAGAAGCAGGCTCCCTGCCGAGCAAGGAGCCCGATGTGGGACTCGATCCCAAGATGCTGGGATCATGACCTGAGCCGAAGGCAGCCGCTTAACCAACTGAGCCACCCAGGCGTCCCATTCTTAAATTACTTTAATAGTAATGGAGAACTTCACTTTTATCCTTAAGGAAAGTTTTGAAATATTTTTCATTGTTTTCTATGGTACATACCTGCAGTCAGCATTAAATTAATCAGTATATTATTTTAAAGTACAAAATAAACATTAATATTAACCTCATGTAATATATTAAACATTAAATACATATTTTTAGCTTTTCCTTTTATCAAAAATGAAGATTTTGTTTAAATTAATTACTTAAGAAAAAACAAGATTTTTTAAAAAGATTATATTTATTTATCTGACACAGAGAGAGAGAGCACGAGCAGAGGAGAAGGGCAGAGGGAGAGGGAGAAGCAGAATACCCACTGAACAGGAAGCCCAATGCAGGGCTCAATCCCAGGACCCTAGGATCATGACCTGAGCTGAAGGCAGACACTTAACCAACTGAGCCACCCAGGAGCCCCAAGAAAAAACAAGATCTAATTATTTTAAATGACTTATCCTATCTCATTTGAGAACCAAACAATAAAAAAAAACAAACATGAAATTTAACATTCATTCATGATTGAAAACTCTCTAGAAACTAGAAGCAGAAGGACCATTCTTTAACCTAACCTAAATAGGGTGTACATGAAAAGCCTACAGCTAACATACTTTAATGGAGAGTAAATGTTTTCCTCCTAAGACTGGGAAGAAGGCAAGAATGTCCTTTCTCACCAGTCCTTTTCAAAGAAGTTTCCACCTAGTACAGTAAAGAAAAAAAGAAAAGGGATACAGATAGAAAAGAAATAAAACCATTTTTATTCACAGATGACGTGACTCTGTGTATAGAAAACTATGAAGAATCTATCAAAACAAACACAAAAAGCCCCTTCTAGAACTAATAACTGAGTTTGTCAAGGCTGCAAGAGACAAGGACAACATAGAGAACGGGACCGTTTTCCTACATACCTGTAACGAACAATTAAAGTTTGAAATTTTAAAAAAATGTGTAAGATAACATTGGGTAAAACATGATGTACTTAGGTATAAATCTAACAAAATGTGTGCAGGAACTGAATATGGAAAATTCTAAAATACTGATGAAAGAAATCAAAGAAAATCTAAATTAATGTACAGATATCTGACGTTAATGGGATAGTCATATTGTTAAGATGTCAATTGTTCCCAATATGATCTATACAAATGAAATCCAAATGAAAATTCCAGAGAGCTTTTTCATAGATATAAATAGCCTGACTTTAAAATATATATGGAAATGTGGGGCGCCTGGGTGGCTCAGTGGGTTAAAGCCTCTGCCTTCGGCTCAGGTCATGATCTCAGGGTCCTGGGATCGAGCCCCGCATCAGGCTCTCTGCTCAGTGGGGAGCCTGTTTCCTCCTCTCTCTCTCTCTGCCTGCCTTTCTGCCTACTTGCGATCTCTGTCAAATAAATAAAAAAATAATAAAATAAAATAAAATATATATGGAAACGTAAATGTAATAGAGTCACCAAAACTGAGAAGTAAGTTCTGAGAAGTAAACTAAAGTAAATTCTGAGAAGTAAGAACAAAGTCAGAAGACCCCTATCACCTGCATTCAAAGCTACTAAAGTAATCAGGACAGTGCAGTACTGGCAAAAGAATGGATGCGTAGATCAATGGAAAAGAAAAGAACCAAGAAATAGACCTACACAAATAAACGGATTTTTCCCAAAGGTACAAAGAAAATTAGATGGAGAAAGAACCATATCAACAAATGGTGCTGAACAACTAGAGGACCATGTGCAAAAACATGAACATTAGCACATACCTCACAACTTACAAAAAATTAACTCAAATGGTTGACAGACCTAAATTGAAGTACAAAACTATAAAACATGTAGAACACAAAGAAAATCTCTTTGATCTTTGGCAAAGAGTTTTAACATGTAACACCTAAAGCAAGGTATATTAAAGAAAAAAATGATAAACTGGATTTCATCAGAAGTCTTTAAATGACACTTTTAAAAGAATAATAAAAAAGCTGCAGACTAAAAAAATAAAATCTGCAAATCATATATCTGGTAAATGACTGGTATCCATAATATGTAAAGAGTACTTAAAACTCAACAATAAGAAAAAACCAACTGAATTTTCAAAATGAACAAAAGATCTGAATAGACACTTCATCAGTAAGATATAAGAATGGTAAAGAAGTGTATGAAAAATGCTAAGTATCTCTTGTCGTTATGGAAATGCAGATTAAAACTACAAGATACACTACATACCTACTAGAATAGCTAAAATTTTTAAAACTACAGTATCAAATGTTAGTAAGGATGCAGAATAACAGGATACTCCTTCACTGTTGATAAGAATGCAAAATGGTACATCCTCTTTGAAAGGCAGTTTGGAAATTTCTTAAAAGGTTAAATACAGACTTCCCATATGACTCCTAGATATTTAGCCAGCCAATATGAAAATGCATGTTCACATGAAACCCTGCACACAAATGTTTCTAGCAGCTTTATTTGTGAAAGTGGAAGCAAAAAAGATGTCCTTCAATAAATAAATGTAATACCATTCAGTAATAAAAACTATTCATTCATACAATTACACAAACTATTAATTTAGATAAATCCTAAATGCATATTTTACTAGTGTGTAACTCTTTGATTTTAAATTTAAAAGATGCTTCTTTTAGAAAAAAAAAGCTTAAGGAAAAAAAAAAAGCTTCTTTTAAAAGCCAAATCAAAGAGTTACACATTAGTAAAATATAAAAATTTTTTAAAAATTTAAAAAATATACATAGGTTAATCTCTGTTCCTGCCTCCTGACACCGAGCTCATAAAATTCAGAATTTCTGGGGGGATAGCAGTGTCTTTTGTTACAATCAGGTGACTCTAGGTGGCCTCCTGGATGGGGGCTGGTTACAAAAAAAACCAAGCCATGTTCCTAGAATTTTCTGGCTCAGTTCCCATTCCCCAGAGAGAAGAAAGGGGCTGGAAATGGAGTAAATAATTAATCATGCCTATGCGATAAAGCCTCCATAAAAATTCCAACAGTACAGGGTTTGGAGAGCTTCTGGTATAAAGGTACTAGGAGACTGATATACCCAGAGAGGGCAAAGAAACCCCACACTCCTTCTGATATACTTCGTCCTATGCATGTCTTCCAGCTTGCAGTTTCTGAGTTATATCCCCACTTAGAAGACTAGTGCAAGATAGGATTCTGGGAAGATGGTGGAATACAAAGCAGCAGAAATCTGTCTTCCAACCCAGCAGAATGGCAGAATTGTCTCATACAACTATTCTGGAACTCTGAAGTCTTTCTTTTTTTTAATTTAATTTAATTTCATTTGCACTCTATTAATTAATATATAGTGTATTATTAGTTTCAGAGGTAGGGTTCAGTAATTCATCAGTTGTATATAACACCCCATGCTCATTACATCACGTGTCCTCCTTAATGCCCATCACCCAGCTACCCCATCCCCCGCCTCCTTCCCTCCAGCAGCCCTCAGTTTGTTTCCTATGGTTAGAGTCTCTTTTGGTTCGTCTCCCTCTCTGATTTTATCTTGTGTTATTTTTCCCTCCCTTCCTCTACGCTCCTGTTTTGTTTCTTAAATTCCACAAGTGAAATCATATTAACCGGCTTTCTCTGATTAACTTATTTTGCTTAGCACAATACCCTCTATTTCCATCCACATTGTTGCAAATGGCAAGATTACTTTTTTTTTTTTGATGGCTGCATAATACCCCATTTTATATATAAACCACATCTTCTTTATCCACTCATCTGTCAATGGACATCTGGCCTCTTTCCATAGTTTGGCTATTGTGGACATTGTTGCTATAAACACTGGGGTGCAGGTGCCCCTTCAGATTACTACATTTGTATCTTTGGGGTAAATACCCAGTAGTGCAATTGCCAGGTCATAGGATAGCTCTATTTTCAACATTTTGAGGAACCCCCATACTGTTTCTCAGAGTGGCTGCACCAGTTTGCATTCCCACCACCAGTGCAGGAGGGTTCCCCTTTCTCCACATTCTCACCAACATCTGTCTTTTCCTGATTTGTTAATTTTAGCTATTCTGATGGGTGTGAGGTGGTATCTCACAGAAATGGTATCTCATGGTAGTTTTGATTTGTATCTCCCTGATGCTGAGTGACATCGAGCATTTTTTCATGTGTCTATTGGCCATTTGTATGTGTGGAACTAAGAAGTCTTTTCAAGGGTTACAACATCCAGGGGATAGCTTGGACATTAAATGAAATAAATTTCAGCCAATTTCTGCACTTAGTTCAGTAGTAATTACCTCTTACCTCCTAGCCCAGTGGGCTGGCAGCCATATACTTATTCCTGAAATAGGCTGTAGAAGATAGGGTAGACAAAAAGGGCCCTGTCCTCCAAAGGTCAGGGATCTGTACTCTGATTACTGATTGCTGCTTCTGATTGTGGAGATGGAGACACAGAGGCACCAACACAGAAGTGGGCAGCCATTGTTGCATATCTATCCCCTAATGAAGAAAAGTCAGAGCCTAAGAAACTTTTAGGACACCATTCAATTGGACCAACATAAATACTGTGGGAGTCCTAGAAGAAGAAAAGAGAGAAAAAGGGACAGAGAGATTATATGAAGAAATAATACCCAAAAGCTTCCCAAATTTGATAAGACATGAATACAAACAGTCAAAAAACTCAACAAATTCCAAATAGGATGAACTCAGAGACCCATACTGAGACACATTATAATCAAACTGCCAACAGCTAAAAGCAAAGAGAGAATCTCAAAAGCAGCAAGAAGCAAATCACTACATACAAAAGAATCTTCAATAAGATTTTCAGCAGATTTCTCAACAGAAATTTGGAAGGGCAGAAGACAGGAGATTCATATTTTCAAAGTGTTAAAAGAGGGAAAAAAACCTGTCAACCAAGACTACTATATCCAGTAAAGCTGTCTTTAAAAGCGAGGAAGAAATCAAGACATTACCAGGTAAACAAAAGCTGAGGTAGTATGTGACCATTAGACCTACTAGCAAAGTAATGTTCGAAGAATCCTGTAGGGTGAGAGGAAAAGGACACTGGACAATAGCTTGAAGCTATAAGAAGAAATAAAGACCTCACTAAAGGTAAATTTATGGGCAATTATAAAAGCTAGTATTAGTGTGACAGTGTTTTGTAAATCTTTTTGTTTTCTATAGACTTTCTATAGACTAATACCTTTTAAAAAATTACTAGTCTTGGAAAAAAAATAAAAAATAAAAATAAAAAATTACTAGTCCTGGGAAGCCTAGGTGGCTCAGTCACTTAAGCTTCTGCCTTCAGCTCAGGTCATGATTCTGGGGTCCTTGGATCAAGCTGTGTGTCAGGTTCCCTGCTCAGTGGGGAGCCTGCTTCTCCCTCTCCCTCTGCTTGTGCTCTCTCTTGCTCTCTCTCACATGATCTCTCAAATTTAAAAAATCTTTAAAAAATAAAAATCTTAAAAAACAAAAAAACTGTTAGTCTTTAAAAACTAGCATTACTGGGGCGCCTGGGTGGCTCAGTGGTTAAAGCCTCTGCCTTCGGCTCGGGTCATGATCCCAGGGTCCTGGAATCGAGCCCCACATCGGGCTCTCTGCTCAGCGGGGAGCCTGCCTCCTCCTCTCTCTCTCTCTCTCTCTCTCTCTCTGCCTGCCTCTTTGCCTACTTGTGATCTGTCTGTCAAATAAATAAATAAATAAATAATCTTTAAAAATAATAAAAAAAAAAGAATGCTTATCCATTCAGAAAAAATAACTAGCATTACTATAATTTTGATTTTACATAATTTAAGAGACTAACACATTCAAAACTTTTTGGTTTATGTTTTTGGACACAATGTAAAAAGATATAATTTTATGACACCAATAAATGAAAAAAGTGAGGACAGAGCTTTAAAGGAGCAATGTTTTTGTATGTTTCTGAAGTTAAGCTGGTATAAATTCAAATTAAGAGTGTTATAACTTTAGAATGTTCAATGTAACCGCAAAAGTAAGTACCTACTTATCAGTAATTACTTTAAATGTAGACAGATTAAACTCTTCAATCAGAAGACAGAGATGTGGGGTGGGGGAGTGTGCCTGGGTGGCTCAGCTGGTTAAGTGTCCAACTCTTTATTTCAGCTCAGTCATGATCTCAAGGTCATGAGATCAAGCCCTGAATAGGGTTCCACACTGGGCATGAAGCCTGCTTGAGATTCTCTCTCTCTCTCTCCCTCTCCCTCTGCTCTCCTATATGCTTGAGGAAGCATTCTCTCTCTTTCAAAAAAAAAAAAAACAAAAAAAAAACCTCCAATGTCTTTCTTTTACTCAATTTAGACTAAAGCATCATTACTATCATATCATTTAAAATGGAATCATAAAAACACTTAAAAAGATGTTTCCTTGAAAAGCTACAGTTCTAATAACAACTGGGATTTATCACCTTAAGTTAATTTACTGTGTTTAAACAAAACTCATAATGTTGCCTTTAGTATCTATAAGAGATATAAAAGTCATATACCTGAAGTATACTTAGTTCTCCACTGAATGTTGCTGTCATGACAATTTCAAAAAAGAAAGTATATGCATAAATCCTGTTCGACTTATACAGAGTGGACATACTAAATGTCCAGTTCATATGATGCTATTGCCAATAAAAACAGAAAACTTGAAAGTTTGCTTAATAAAAGGTATCTTCCCTTTAAGAGGCACAAGCCCAAATCTACCTGATGTTAAATATTAAATGCCAGTTATTTAATCATTTTCATGTTCACTTCAACCATTTTCTTCCCATCAGTCTTGTTTTTTCTAGAGTTCCTCTATTTCCAAAGCAAGTTATATACAAACTTTAATCAAGAGAAAATCCTACAGACTAAAAGGCACTAATCTATTATTTTAATAGTTTTTATTTCACTTACCATTTTCTTTTTTTTTCTTTAAGATTTTATTTGACAGAGAGAGAGATCACAAATAGGCAGAGAGGCAGGCAGAGGGAGAGGGGGAAGGAGGCTCCCTACTGAGCAGAGAGCCTGATGCAGGGCTCAATCCCAGGACCCTGAGACCATGACCTGAGCCGAAGGCAGAGGCTTAACCCTCTGATCCACCCAGGCGCCCCTCACTTACCATTTTCAGTAGACTGCTTAACTAAGAAATGATGGCTATACTTTTATGAATGTTTTTTCTTTCCCCTACATTTTGTAAATTTTTCTTTCCAAATTTCTGGAAGCTATTAGTAAAAAAGTAATATTTTTCACTGTGTATTACAGTCATCTTCCAATAAAGAGTAATTTATGTTGGCAAAAACCAAATTTGAGGGTGTTTATTTTGTAATATTTAAAACATTATCAATTAGAAAAACATAAATTATAGCTTATAGATTTTTAGAGCAAAATATATGTAATTTTGGTTTACTGACATCATTAGAGTCACAAAACATTGTTAAGTTATAAGTTTTTCAATTTTTTATGAAAGCTTATTTTAGTGCTTGGATTAGCAGATACCTATTTGTATGCCTATCTGACATGAAGGTTTTTACTGGGCTGAGGAACAAATTGGTTGCTATTGTTTTCAAACAATAAGAAAAGTGTCCTATTAGTCAACACAATTGAACAGCCTACTTTGATCTCAAAGACAGCTGTAAAAGCAGTTCCTCCTTCAGACCAGAAACTGGAACATATCAAACCAGCAAGCAAATAATAATTTCATGTACTTGACCCTTAGTGATCACAAATTAGAGGGGTAAAATCTAGAAGAAATGGCCCAAATGTAACTAAACATAAATGCTAGTAAAAGCCATTCTTCATTTGCCATGTTAGATGGAGAACATATAACTAATTATCAGGACTAATATTTGAGTGCTTACTATGTGCCAGATGCTTCACATTTATTAGCTAACATTTAAAACCTCCTTATGCAGTAGACACAACAGAAATCTCAAAAGCCTAAGTAATTTTTATAAAATCACCCAACTAGTTAAGCCTGGGGTCAAACGCAGGTCTTATTTCAAAATTTAAAACACTTTCTGGCTATTCAATCCATTCTGCTATAAACATACAGTATATATTTTGGCTAAGGGTTGTCTAAAAGTTCTTTAAAAAACAGGGCTATAAAAACTAGCACAGGTCAGTCTTTGCTCAGTAAATAACTGCTGAACTGAATCATTTCCCATTTTGGTGAACAATTATACATATATATTTTTAAATTAACAATTTATTTCTTAGAGCACTTTTAGGTTACTGAGAAACTGAACAGAAAGTAGGGGTTCCCATATACTCCAATTGCATAGATGACCCTAATATTAACATCTTGCATTAGTGAGATATGTTTATTACGAGTGATGAAAAAATACCGACACATTAAAATTCATAGTTTACATTAGGATTCACTATTTGTGTTGTATAGTTTTATAGGTTTTGCCAAATCCACAATGTCATGTACCCACCACTGCATTCTCATAATAAACACTGAATCACCCTTGTGCTCTACCTGTTGATCCCCCCTTCATTTCCTTCCCTTCCAACCCCTGGCAAACAGTAATGATTCTCCTGTCTCTATAGTTTTACTTTTTCCAGAATGTCACATATTTGGAATCATACAGTATCGCAGCCCCTTTATGGTTGGCTTTGTTTACCTGACAATATTCATTTAAGGTTCCACCTCTTTTAGTGGCTTAATGGTTCAGTTTATTTTATCACCGAACAATATTCCCTTTTCTGGATACACCACTGTTCATTAATCCACTCACCTATTGAAGGACATCTTGATTGCTTCTAGGTTTGACCAATTATGAACAAAGTTGCTACAGACATTCATGTACAGGTTTTTGTGTGATCTTAAGTTTTGAACACATCTGGTCAAATACCAAGGTGTCCAATTGCTTGACTGTACGATAGACTATGTTTAACTTCCAAAAGTGGCTGCACCGTTTTTGCATTTCTATGAACATGAATGTTTAAAGTTCCTGTTGCTACACATCCTAGCCAACATTGGGTGTTGTCAGTGTTTGGATTTTAGTCATTCAAAAAGTGTGTGTAGTGGTATCTCATTGGCAATTCCCTAATGACATATGATGCTTAACTCTTTCACACACTTATTTGCTATCTGCCCATCTTGTGGAGGTGTCTGTGTAGGTCTTTTGCCTACTTTTTAATTGCATCATCTGTTTACTTATTATTATGAGTTTTCAGATTTCTTTGTATAATCTGGATTCAAATCAGATACATGTTTTGCAAATATTGTCTCCCAGGCCCTGGTTTATCATTTCATTTTCTTAACAGTGTCTTTCATAGAGAAGTTCTTAATTTAACATCTATTATGTTTTAAAAAAGATTTTTATTTATTTATTTGACAGACAGAGATCACAGGTAGGCAGAGAGGCAGACAGAGAGAGAGAGAGGAGGAAGCAGGCTCCCTGCTGAGCAGAGAGCCGGATGCGGGGCTCGATCCCAGAACCCTGGGATCGTGACCTGAGCCGAAGGCAGAGGCTTTAACCCACTGAGCTACCCAGGCACCCCAACATCTATTATTTTTAACATCAAGTTCTCATTAACTAAGGTTAAGGTCTTTAGGCTTTAGGAATCAAATCAGTGAGAAAAATCTAAACCTTAAAGGTTAATTCTAATAATGGATTAAGTATGAAATTATGCCTAGGTGTGTTTTACTCTAATGTAGTGAACTGATGGTGAAAATTAAATAAATACTAAATTTTGCGAATAAACATAGAACTCTGACTAAACTCTTCAAAAATGAGAAATTTTTATGCAAATCACTGTTTTGTAATTTAGCTGTTTCGAATGTTTCAGACACTACAGTGTTTCCTTAAAATATGGATAATATATGATATCCTATTCTACATAAATAATTTTTTTTTAAGATTTTATTTATTTATTTGTCAGAGAGAGAGAGAAAGCACAAGCAGGCAGAGTGGGAGGCAGGCTCCCCGCTGAACAAGGAGCCCGAGTCTACGGCCATACCACCCTGAACGCGCCTGATCTTGTCTGAACAAGGAGCCCGAAGCGGGACTCAATCCCAGGACCCTGGGATCATGACCCGAGCCGAAGGCAGAGGGTTAACCGACTGAGCCACCCACGTGTCCCTACATAAATAATTTCTTATTCTTAATGCAAAGAAAAAATTTTTTGCAAATTCAATTCAATAAACCTTTGTTACAAAGTAACATGTTGTCTTGTTTTGAAATGGTCCTTTATCAAGGAAAGGGTATATTATAGTTATATATGAAGTGCTATGGGATAACAGCAAAAAGTGCTGAACAGATCTGAGAGAGAAGACAAGGACAACTAGGGTGAGTTTCACAGTAAAAGTGATCATTTGAGCTGGGCTTTGAAGGAATAAGTATAAAGGATTTCCCAGTGACCAAAGAGAGAGGAAAGGACATGCATGAACAAATATGTCAAGCATAAAAGAAGGAACAGAGAGTCAGATAATGCTAGGTTCAAATCCTGGTCCCATTACTTTCTAGCAGTCAATGCTTAACAAGTTATCTCTCTTCTCTAACAATTATTTTCCGTATTTTTTTTTTTAAGATTTCATTTCTTTATTTGACAGAGGGAGAGAGATATCACAAATAGGCAGAGAAGCAGGCAGAGAAAGAGGGGGGAATCAGGCTCCCCGCCGAGCAGAAAGCCTGATGCAGGGCTCGATCCCAGGACCCTGAGATCATGACCTGAGCTGAAGGCAGAGGTTTAACCCACTGAACCACCCAGGCACTGAGATTTTCCTTATCTTTAAAACAGAAGTAAATCCATAACTTATAGGACATGTAAAATTTAGGTAAAGTTACTTTTTAATTATTTATTTATTAGAGAGATGGAAAGCACAAGCAGGGGGAGTGCCATACAGAGGGAGAGAGAGAAGTAAGCAGATGGAGAGAGAGAAGCAGGCTCTCTGCAAAGCAGGAAGCTGGATGCAGGACTTGATCCCAGGACTGTCTGTGCCACCCAAGCACCCCTAGTAAAGTTACTTTTAATAAGCATTCAATAAATATTAAATTACCCATTGACATTTATTTTTTTTAAATATTTTATTTATTTGTCAGAGAGAGAGCAGGAGCAAGCACAGGCAGACAGAATGGCAGGCAGAGGCAGAGGGAGAAGCAGGCTCCCCGCTGAGCAAGGAGCCCGATGTGGGACTCCCATCCCAGGACGCTGGGATCATGACCTGAGCCAAAGGCAGCCGCTCAACCAACTGAGCCACCCAGGTGTCCCACCCATTGACATTTAAAGGAGAGAGCCATAATCCGATCTTTATTTCAGAATGATCACCATGGTGCTAATGTGGAAGATTCATTATAAAGAGAAAGAGATGCAGGGTGATCTAATTAGGAAGCTATTGTATTTGGTCTCAGCAGTAGAAAGAGAAAAGAACTAACTAGTAATGGTGCTCCAAAACAGAAGTGACAACCTGGAACTAATCAGATATGGGAAGGGGGAAGAAACTGTAAGACTGATTAAGTACATTTACGAATTTCTTGCTTAATGTTGATCATACATTAAAAATCTAAAAGCGGGGCGCCTGGGTGGCTCAGTGGCTTAAAGCCTCTGTCTTCGGCTCGGGTCGTGGTCTCAGGGTCCTGGGATTGAGCCCCGCATCAGCCCCGCATCGGGTTCTCTGCTTAGCGGGGAGCCTGCTTCCTCCTCTCTCTCTCTCTGCCTGCCTCTCTGCCTACTCGTGATCTCTGCTGAATAAAAAATAAATAAAATCTTTTAAAAAAAAATCTAAAAGCTGCCATCTGCGACGACATGGATGGAACTAGAGGGTTATTATGCTTATCAAAATAAGTCAATCGGAAAAAGACAACTATCATATGATCTCCCTGATATGAGGAAGCAGACATGCAACGGTGGTGGGGGTTACGGGGGGTAGGAAAAGAATAAATGAAACAAGATGGGACCGGGAGGGAGACAAACTAAAAGAGACTCTTAATGTCATAAAACAAACTGAGGGGGGGGAGGGGTGTTGGGAGAGGGTGGTGGGGTTACATTATATGTTTAAATAAAAATAAAAATAATTTATATAAAAAGCACCACAAAAAAAAAATCTAAAAGCTACTTGGCTACTACCAAAATAACAAAACAAAGCAGAAAATAAGTGTTTGCAAGGATGTTGAGAAATTAGAACTCTTGTGCACTGTTAGTGAGAATGTAAAATGGCATAGCCACTATGGAAAACAGAGGTTCCCTAAGAAATTAAACATAGAGAGGGTGCCTGGGCGGCTCAGTCTGTCAAGCGTCCAACTCTTGATGTCAGCTCAGGTCAAGATCTCAGGGTTGTGAGATCAAGCCCCGCATCAGGCTCCCCACTCGGCAGGAGTCTGTTGGAGAGTCTTTCTCTCCCTCTGCCCCTCACCACACACTCACTTGCACTCTCTCTCTCTTAAAAATAAATCAATCTTTAAAAAAAAGAAATTAAACACAGAATTACCATACGATCCAGCAATTCTAATTCTGTGTATATACTCAAAAGAATTGAAGGCAGGGCTCAAATAGATATTTATATACCTATATTCGAAGCAGCATTATTTACGATAGCCAAAAGGTGCAAACAACCCAAATGTCCATCAAAGGATAAACAAAATGTGGCACACAGGAACAATGAAATATTCTTTAGCCTTAAAAAGGAAGGAAATTCTGCCACATGCTACTACTTGAATAAACCTTGAGGACATTGTGATAAGTGAAATAACCTAGTCACCAAAAGACATATGCTGTAAGATTCTACTAGTATAAGACCAAATACATACACAAAGTGTAATGATGCGTTACAGGGGCTGGTAAGAAGGGGGAATGGGTACTTGTTTCATGGTGCTTATTCACAAGATAAAAAAGTTCTGGAGATTGATTGTACAATAATGTGAATATACTTAACACTACTACACTGTACATTTAAAAACAGTTGAGATGGTAAGTTTTCTGTTACGTGTATTTTAGCACAATTAAAAGTAATTGTAGGGGCGCCTGGGTGGCTCAGTGGGTTAAGCCTCTGCCTTTGGCTCAGGTCATGATCTCAGGGTCCTGGGATCGAGCCCCGCATCGGGCTCTCTGCTCAGCGGGAGCCTGCTTCCCCCCTCTCTCTCTCTCTGCCTACTTGTGATCTCTCCCTCTCTCTCTCTGTCAAATAAATAAATAAATAAACAAAATCGTAAAAAAAAAGTAAATGTAAAACATTTTTTAATCTAGTAATGCTACACACAAACTAAGGAAAGAGTCTGAGATTTTCTTCCTATAAAGAATCAGTTTAGTTTTTCAATTTCATGTATGGCATTCACTAAAATTTCTTCACAACATAGTTGCCTCCTCCAATCAAGGATAGCAACACATAATTTAACACACACACACACACACACACACAAACACACACATATATTAAGTTGTCATTTTGGTAGCTTGGTTTTAGGATTTATAATGTCATGGGTGTGTGTGTCTAATCACAGTGAATATCTTGGCAAAAGACAAGTTACTTGTTGGACAATTTGCACTTTTGCAAAGTACTAGAACAGATTCTAAGGGTAGGTATAAGAAAAAGTCCTGTCCTGTCCGCTAAGAGCTGATTCAATAGAGATTACTGTCAATAAAACAAGTAAGACTTGTAAATACAACTTACTAAACTCAATATAGCATACATAAATATATCTAAACAAGTGAGTGTATGGTTTTTACACCAAACAGGAAAAGCAAAAGGAAGGGTTATTTATACATGTCTCCAGAGCCCTAAACACAAAGTAACATTTAAGAATGTCACAATTTCCTGGCCTTATAAAGTCTCTTACAATTAGAAGTAACGTGAAGCAGGACAACTGGAAGATGTTATTAAGTGTTAAGGTACTAGTGTTCTACTTTGTCCCAGTTGGGGGGAAAAACATTTCTGAAAAATAATTATGGCCTAATTTTATTTATGTCTCTTTCATAAAGTGCTCCACTGGCTAAGCATTATCCTGATGACCTTAACCTTTTAAAGTCAGTGGTAAATCCTTTAATATATTTAGAAATCTTACCAGAGATACAAATCAATCCATATAATGAACAAAGAAAAAAAATAGTATTAACATTCATATGAGGTGTTACTTTTACAAAGTATTTTTATCTGTATATTATGTGATCTTTACTAAAACTGAATGTAGTACACATTTTATTAGAGTCTGACCAATAAAGGATTTTACAAAAAAAGTTGAATGACTTAGACACTAGAAAGCAATACTGCTTACATCCAGAACTCATACCCATGTCTTCTAAGGCTAGCCCTCACTTTATTCTATTTTGCACCATTTTAGGAACTTATGTAGCATAGGTAAACAACACATATCAGGCAAGATCTGGCACAACAGCATTTTCTGCAAAAGAAAGCATATTAATTACTTAGCAGGCACTGTGTTAGATGCTAGGGAGCTAAGAGCAAACATTACAGATAACACCAATGCCCTTGTGTTGCTTATTTTCTGCCAGGGATGGATTAAATGAGTTAATATTCATCAAGAAGAAATTGTTTAATTAAATTATGGTAATCAATACCCTGTACTGTTATGCAATTATTAAAAATGTTCTGGGACACCTGGGTGGTTCAGTCGTTAAGTCTCTGCCTTCAGCTCAGGTCATGATCCCAGAGTCCTGGGATCGAGCCCCACATCAGGCTGCCTGCTCAGTGGGAAGCCTGCTTCTCCATCTCCTACTCCCCCTGCTTGTGTTCCCTTTCTTACTGTCTCTCTGTCAAATAAATAAATAAAATCTTCTTTTATAAAAGTTCTCTACGGATGATCTCAAATACTTAGTGAAAGTTTAATGAAAATGCAAGTGGCAGAGAACTATGAATAATGTCATCCTATTTTGTTGAAAAAACAATATATGTAAGCACATATGGTCTAGAATACATATGAAGTTGGAAATGGGATTGAAAAGTATGAGCTTTTAGCTTCCATTCCTTGTACCACTGAATTGTTCAGTATTTTTAGAGCAAATGTTCATTACTTTTATAATTGAAAAAAAAAAACAAAATAAAGAAGGAAAAACTCAAGAAATCACCCTTTGGTACAGGTGTTTCAAAAGGAAACTGGGAACACAAAGCAGAGAGATCATACTTAGAGTCAGGAAGGGCTTCCTAAAGGATATTAAATTTGAAGTCTAAAAAGAGCTTGTAAAGAGAAGTGGTAGTCAAACAGAAACATAGCACTTTCAAGGAAGTGGAACCTCAGTATGGAAGTATGGATAGTACAGAGATTGCAAAAGAGAGAATGGCTTCAAGGTAAGCCTGGGTAAGCAGTAAGCAAGGGCCAAGTTACACAAGAAGTTAGAAGTTTATACTATAAGAAGCCACCATTTTAAGCAGAGGTGACATGATCAGATTTAAAACAAAGATGACAGACACAGGAGGTAAAGCCTTGAGAGATGTTTAGAAGGCAGGTTTTAGTGGAAACAATTCTAAAATTATGGACCAAACAATGTTGGTGTTAAAGAAATTTATCATGTGACCATTACACATAGAAATGATGGAAATTTAAGAGATAGGTTTGATATTAGCAAAAAAAAATTTTTTTTTTTAAAGTTGTTTTCTGGGATGCCTGGGTGGCTCAGTTGGTTAAGCAGCTGCCTTCGGCTCGGGTCATGATCCCAGCGTCCTGGGATGAAGTCCCACATTGGGCTCCTTGCTCGGCAGGGAGCCTGCTTCTCCCTCTGCCTCTGCCTGCCTCTCTGTCTACCTGTGCTTGTTCTTGCTCTCTCTCTCTCTGACAAATAAATAAATAAAAATTTTTTTTCTTTTTTTTTTTTACTTTATTTAAGCTTTATTTAAACATATGATGTAACCCCACCACCCTCACCCAACCCCTCTTCCCCCCACCCCCCTCAGTTTGTTTTATGACATTAAGAGTCTCTTTTGGTTTTTCTCCCTCCCGATCCCATCTTCTTTCATTTTTACTTTTCCTACCACCTTAACTCCCACCCCCGTTGCATCTCCACTTCCTCATATCAGGGAGATCATGTGGTAGTTGTCTTTCTCCAGTTGACTTATTTCGCTAAGCATAATACGCTCTAGTTCCATCCATGTCATCGCAAATGGTAAGATTTCATTTCTTTTGATGGCTGCATAGTATTCCATCGTATATATATACCACATCTTCTTTATCCATTCATCTGTTGATGGACATCTAGGTTCTTTCCATAACTTGGCTATTGTGGACATTGCTGCTATAAACATTCGGGTACACGTGCCCCTTTGGATATTTTTTTTAAAAAAGTTGTTTTCCTTCTAAAATTTTCTTTAACTACATTTACAGATATGTTAAAGCTGAATTTTTAAAAAAAGACTTTTAAAACAAGTGCTTATAACTATTTCAAAACATGAAGCTAGAAACTCTCAAGTAGGCTGTCTAATTCAACTGCAGTAACATGCAAAGATGTAAACATTACTACTTCCCACAGAAGCAATTTCCAGCTGTCAAAAAGTACAACATTAATGATTACTCACCAGAAACTGTTACTAATGTTAAAATCAGTTACCAGAGGCTGAGCTTGTAATAATAAAATAAAGATCAAAGTTCCACTCTCCTGAAAATATCTCAAGTGAGGAACCACATCAATAAAACATAATATCCCAGTCCTCCACAAATTTAACTACTCAGTAGAAAAAAAAAGGCATCAACTCTTTTGATACTACATATACTTACATTGCTCAGGTTCAAGAAAACTCATTAGAAAAAAAGCAACTCTTTTCTTTTTTAAGGCTTTACTTTTAAGTAATCTCTACACCCAACTTGGGGCTTGAACTTACAACCTAAAGATGAAGAGTCACATGTTCCACCCACTAAGCCAGCCAGGTGCACCCAAAAAAACTTTCCTTTTTTAAAGTCTATCCATTTGGTAATAATATTTAAATTGTCTCTTAAATTTCTAATATTTCTATGTGCAATGATTACATGATAAATAAAATTTCTTGAAACAACATTACTGAATATCTCTTTATCATACACATTGTTCATCATCATATTTAACCTCACAGCCATCTGATAGTTTTTAATTGGAAGGGGAAGCCTACAAAACCTTGTTAGTTTGGTGACTTATCTGAGGGTACTCAGAACTAATACATGGCAAAGGCAGTACTCAAGAACTTCTTATAGGCTATTTCATATATTGAGTAACAGGTAAGCTGTGACAGAGAACTTCTAGATAGCAAAAAAGAATAAATTATAAAAGAACTAAAAATCAATACAAAAATAGTCAATATGTAAATAAGTAACTTAACTGAAAATCCTCTGGGTACAAAGCGCCACCACAACTGTTAAAGCAAATTAAACAGGTCCCTCTACCGAAACAGACATTTTTCCAAAGACATATAGATAGACAATGAATGCAAGAAAAGATGCTCAGCATCCCTAATCATCTGGAAAATGCAAATCAAAACACACACACAATGAGATATCACCTTATACCTGTCAGAATGGCTAAAATCAAAAAGACAAGAAATAACAAGTGTTGGCAAGGATGTAGTGATAAAGGAACCCTTGCGCACTGTTGGTGGGAATGTAAATGGTACAGCCACTCCAGAAAATTGTGGCAGTTCCTCAAAAAATTAAAAATAGAAATACCATATGATCCAATAATTCCACCACTGGGTATTTACCCAAAGAAAACAAAACACTAACTTGAAAAGATATATGTACCCCTATTTTTACTGCAGCATTATTTAAAATAGCCAATGTATAGAAGCAGCCTAAGGATCCATCAACAGACAAATGAAGATGTGGTGTGTATATACCCAATGGAATATTATGCAGCCATAAGAAAGGATGAGATTTTTTATATATCTTTTTGCCATTTGTGGCAACAGGAGTGGACCTAGAGGGTATTACACTAAGTGAAATTAAGTCAGACAGAGAAAGACAAACACTATATGATTCCATTTATATGTTTAATCTACAACACAAATGAACAAACAAAAAGAATCAGACCTATAAATACAGAGAACAAACTGCTGGTTCCCAGAGAGGATGTGGATTGGGGGATGGGCAAAAAAAGGTGAAGGGGAGTGGGAGATACAGACTTCCAGTTATAGGATGAATAAGACACAGGAATGAAATATACAGCATAGGAAACATAGTCAATGGTATATGTAATAGTACTGTATTGTAAAGAGATGGTAACTACACTCGTGGGGAGCATAGCATAATGCACAGAATTGTTCAATCACTACATTGTACACCTGAAACTAATATAACATTGTGTGTCAACTATACTAAAAAAAAAAGACTACAAATATTTTAAAATATTGGATCGACATTTTTGGTATTTGGTATATTAACTTCTTTGGATTTTTTTTTTAGATCATATAGACCAAAATTAAAAATTCAGTTATTAAGTAATTAATATTTACCTTTAATACCTAACATTGGTTCATGACCATTTCACTGAGGAAACTGAAAAATCGTAATTGAGTATATTAACGAAAATTCATAATTGAGTGTAGATATTTCATATAAAACTGTTTCTCTCCCCAGTTAAAACAAACAAACAAACAAAACCCAAAACTGAACATATGCCAAAGAAAAGTGACAGCCAGTCAGTCACTCCACAGACCAGAGAGGGTACTACAGAATAAGTGTGACCTGTAAAATTAGAGACTCTAGAAGTGGGGCTAAGATATTGATAGTTTAACATAACAAATGTCACAGTTGATTCTGATGTGCAACCACTACTGAGTTAGTACACTGGTTAAGAGCACAGACATATAAGCTTGGGTTTAACTCGTGGACCTTCCTTGGCAAGTTACTTGTCTTTATTTTGCATTTCCTTATCTCAAAAATAAAGGTAGTAATAGTACCTACTTCAAAGTGATGTTGACATAATTAAATGAGTCTGTACTTATAAAGCACTGGGCCCAATGCCTGGCATATGTTAAGTGCCCAATGCTTACATTCACTCAGCAAGTATTTACTGAGCATTTACTATGTACCTGCCAGATGCTATTTTACACACTGAACACTGTTGAAATGTTCAGTGATCTTATTAATGTTGTTAAAATGAGAATGGTAAAATATTTAAACAAACTTTTTACTTTTAGGTGAAGAAACTAAAGACTAAGAGTAGATCAGGCTAGCCAGTACTTAAAGGGAGCCAGTAGCAGAAATGGGATCAAAACAAGGAACTTCTTATTTCCAGGCTTCTTTTATTTTCCTCTTTCTTCTTCTTCTTCTTTTTTTGAATGCACCTTTTAAAAAAAATTCTGTATTTAAATTCAATGTAGTTAACATACACTGTATTATTAGTTTCAGGGGCAGATTTTAGCAATTCATCAGTTGCATATAACATCCAGTGCTCATTACAGGAAGTGGCTTATTAGTAGAGCTAATTATTGGGCAGGTTTAAAAAGGTAGAAAGTAACACAATCCAAATCATAAAGTATTAGAGCCAAGATAATAATTTTGAAATGTGTTCAAGGAAGGACACAACAAAGAAAGCACAGAAACATAAAAAGCCACAACAAGCAAGCAGGCTTCATAGTCATTATTCTAGTACAATATTATACAATGCTACACATGGTCTTTGGAGTCAAACAAATCTGGGTTCAAAGCCCCAATCTACCTAAATCTATCTAATTTACGAATTATGACACTTTGTAAAATGGATATAAAGATTAGACCCATGATGATTAGGAACCTAATGACTAGACCAATGTCTGACATATAGTAAGTATATGATAAATGGTAATTATGATTTCTACCATGCACGAAGTCTTCCTCCAGGCATATTGTGTTCATTCACAATTATTTTTTACCTTTACATTTTGGATACCAGCCTTCCACTGATAAAGAATGTCCCCTTCTCTATAACCACTCAATGTTCCTGCTTTCTCTAGATACGCTAATCCCATTTCTCATGTCTTTCTACAAACTTAGGGCCCTTAATAATCATGTCATATATGTGGCAGTTAATCATACAAATCACACAGAGCCCTACTAATAGTATGTATTTTGTAACTTTTTATGTATATCTTACTTTGTCAGTTAGATATTCAGTTTTTGAATATGTAAGTCCTAATTTCCTTGTAACTCTACAAAAGCTAACAAACTTGATATACACAGAGCATAGGAGATGACTTTAGGAAAAGAAGAGGACAATTCTCTAGGATATTTAGAGTACATCCTTTTGTATCCAAATCCCTAACCAACTCTACATTGAAGAGTAGGAAAATATGTTATTTTTATATGAAACAGCCATGCCAAAAAGGGGGATTATTGTAACAAAAAAGATTCATCAAGTTGAGCTTTTCCACCAACAAGTCTTTTGGTAGATGTAAAAATAGTTTTCCAGCTGAAATATTAAACACAATACCATCTTTCACTAAGAAATTTTGATGACTGATTCTAAAACAGAACTTAAATTTATCTAGTTGAATTCAGATGAAGAATACTGGGAACTTACTCAAAATTTCTCACTAAGTAACAGGGCCAATAATCCAATATAAATAATTATATGACTCTCACTTCAGTGTTCTTTTTCTAGAACATTTGTTTTGTTTTGTTTTGGCTTGGCTTCTCTAAAGACCCTGGTCTAGTGTTTACAACCTTCTATCAAATGGTATCAACTTAGCTTATCTCCCTACTTCTTTCCAGTGTCACGTAAATCTCCATAGTAATTCCAGAAACACTGCTTATTTTTATCTACGACCACTTTCAAGTGTAATAATACCCCCTACTACAAATCCTATCCTTCCCTCAAAGACTAGCTCATTTGATTTAGCTTAGTTCATTAAATAAGACCAAATATTCAACTATTATTCTACCTTATTTTTTAAAGTGTATGTATGTATGTATGTCATCTTTACACCCAACATGGGGTTTGAACTCATAACCCCAACACCAAGAGTCACTGACTACTCCAACAGAGCCAGTCAAGTGGCCTTATTCTATCTTATTTTGAAATGAAACCATTTTTCTGCTCAAGAACTGAGATTCATAGTACATGAAGAAACTAATACTTTGCTTTTTAAAAATGCACAATTTGGGGGCACCTGGGTGGCTCAGTCAGTTAAGTGTCTGCCTCCATCTCAGGTCATGATCAAGGTTGATCTCGAGGTCCTGGGATCAAACCTCGCATCTGGTTCTCTGCTCAGTGGGGAGCCAGTTCAGCTCCCCCTTCACTCATTCTCTCTCTCTCCCTCTCAAATAAATAAAATTTTTTAAAAATCTAGAATTTCATTCTTTTCATGATAAAATGTTATTTTGGGGTAAGATTTTTGAAAAAAAGAAAACTAGCTCTAGGAAGAAGCAATCTGTTTAACCTGGTGATCTTCAGATTCCTCATGAACAGGTCTTACCTTTTTTTTTATTTTTTATTTTTTTAAAAGATTTTATTTATTTATTTGACAGACAGAGATCACAAGCAGGCAGAGAGGCAGGCAGAGAGAGAGGAGGAAGCAGGCTCCCTGCCGAGCAGAGAGCAGCCGAAGGCAGAGGCTTTAACCCACTGAGCCACCCAGGCACCCCAGGTCTTACCTTCTTAATAGAGCCTAACTATCTACAGAGTGAGGGCTATGTCTTTGTGCCAAGCACTGTGATATACCTATGAAATAAGTGTTAATCATTCAGTAAATACTATTTAGAAAAGATTCATCCCAAGCCATATTAATACTGGGTATTGGAAAAATATAGATGATTCTCATATGGTCTCAGCTTTCAAAAGCTCAGTGGGTATAGATCTTCAATAGAAAAATACATAAAAGGAATACAGAAGTTTGATAAGAGGTATGTTAAAAGGAAGGTTTTCTTTGTTAATTTACAAATGGAAGAAAAACTTACAGGCTGAAAGAACCCAGTGGAGAAAAGAGGGATTGAAGATCAGGAGAAAATGCTTTAAAAAAAGGGGGGGGGTGCCTGGGTGGCTCAGTCATTAAGCTTCTGCCTTTGGCTCAGGTCATAACCCAGGGTCCTGGGATCGAGTCCCATATCAGGCTCCCTGTTCAGCAGGAAAGTCGGCCTCTACCTCTCCCTCTGCCCCTGCATGTATTCCCCTCCTCACTGTATCTCTCTCTGTCAAATAAATAAATAAAATCTTAAAAAAGAATCAGGAGAAAATGGATAAGAGTTATAAAAATAAGGCTGACATAACTGTTAAGAATTAGAGTTATGATTATCCAGATGAAAGTTTGGTTAGAAAGATGAACCCCTTTCAAACAAGGAAGAGAAGATAATGATATCTAGATAAATTGTAAAGGAGGAAGGGTACAAAACTGAGATAATTTACTTTTTTAATTGGCATGAGACCTTTGAAAATGTACTAATACAATTTAGAATAGGGATCCCCAAACTTTTTAAAATAATAACACACCAGTTAAAAAAAATTGAGAACATGCCCCTAAAATATGTATATTTAGTTATAAATCATACTGAGGTATTTTGCATTTATATATTATATAGATTATAAAACATAACAAAAACAAAACTTTAAAAGAATGACATAAATGAGCAATAATTAATTTTTCTAATGTTCTTCCAATGTGATTGGCTCATAGATAACAATGACTACTATTTCAAGACAGAAGTTTAGGGTAAAGTTCCTCATTATGAAAGTGGTAATATATCCATTATTAAATGATCTCCTATGTAATTACAAGTTATTTTTTGGCTTACTTTCTTTAGGTCTGTTTGAGCTATCATATTTTTCACCTAATTATTAAGCTGATGAACAGCTTTAAGAGAAATGTCATCTCTGCTCTTACCTAATATTTGCATTATTAAAATTATTCTCAATGAGTTCTCATGTTTTTCCCAGTGTTATTTTAAAGCTATTTGTCCAGCCTGTCACTGTCAAATAGCTTAATTTAAATGAGAAAGTATCACCCATAAATCCGTAAATCCATTTAATCAGGTGAAAACTATTATAGCAACACATGAAGGCAAACAGTGAGTATGCTATAAATAACCCTCAATGTATATGTAATCATCTTGTACACCGCCCCCCCC
>ML099211.1:3220-27278 GCA_003697995.1 Taxidea taxus jeffersonii
AAAATTTTCCCTAAGGCAAAGAACAAGTAAATGAATCTATACTCCATCCTACTTGGCTGATAACATACTTCCCTAGGAATATTTGCATCTTGATAGAGGCCAACCTTAGCCAACAGCCTAAGTGGCCTGGCTTTCAAGGCAATTTCCTACCTCCTCTCTGTCTTCTCTCTTACCACCCACCGCTCTTTGCAAGCTGAGTGATGGTCTCCTGCTCGGCCAGCCACATGGATCTCCTGGCTGTATTCCCCCGAGTACCTTATACATGCTCAGTTGTCTCAGGATTTCCGTTTGGAATCCTTGCCTACCTACGTATTCAATGCTCACCCATCTTTTGGGACCACCTAAATCCCACGTCCCTACCAGAATTCCTCCTTCATTTATTCATTAACTCAGCAACCATTTCATGGGCACTTGCTATCTTCCTGGCACCATATCAGGCACACATGGGTCAGGCCTCATGGAACTTAGCTTCCTGGGAATGGCTGACACCAAACAAGTAAACAAACACAGGTGTGACTGCAACGTGTGGTATGTGCACTGAAGGAAAACAGCTGGGTGCAGTGAGGGGCACCTGGGTGGCTAAGTCGGTTAAATGGCCGACCCTTGATTTCGGGCTCAGGTCATGATCTTGGGGTTGTGGGATCGAGCCCTGTGTTGGGCTTAATGCTCAGCGGGGAGTCTACTTGAGATTCTCTCTCTCCATCTTCTTCTGCCTCTGCCCCCTGCATGCGCACGCACGCTTTCTCTCTCTAAAGTAAAAAAGTTGGGGCGCCTGGGTTTCTCAGTGGGTTAAGTGTCTGCCTTCAGCTCAGGTCATGATCCCAGGGTCCTGGGATTGAGCCCCACGTTGGGCTACCTGCTCATCAGGGAGCCTGCTTCTCCCTCTCCTCACTTGTGTGCTCTCTCTCACTATCTCTGTCTCTCAAATAAATAAATAAAGTAAATAAATATTTTTTTTTTAAGAACTGGGTGCACAGAGAGAATAATGAAGGCAGGGGAAGCAGCTTCCCTGTGTAGCCCAGCTGTCCCTGACTTCTCCCTATTTCCAGCCCTTAAAGCTTTATTGTGTGAACCACTCTGACACTCACATATGTATATGATATCCTTCATATGCCAGGTCCTGTGCAATCATAATACTAAGTACCACTGACTAGGCAATTATTATATGCCAGGCACTGAGCTGTGCACCTAATCCTTAAACTGATTCTATGAGAGGAGTGCTATTATTATTCCCATTTTCAGGAGGAGGCAACTGAGTTGCAGTGTGAGTCAATTACTTTCCCAAGGTCATTCATTTAGTGAGGGACAAAGCTGGGTCTCAGACTCAAGTTGTCTGGTTCCTGAGTTCAGCCACTTAAGCACAGCCACCTATTGTGCTCTATGAGATGTGCACATGTGTGTGCTGTGTGTGTGTGTGTGTGTGTTTGTTTGGGGAGGGGACAAAGTTGAAGAGATGGGCCTAGTTGGGGAGTCTGCCATGTCATACTGATCATACTTGCCATACCTTAGTCATCTCCTTGGTACACAGGGTAAAGGGAAAGAAATCCAATCTGCTGGAAGTGGGGGAGCAGGGTACATGGGCAGTGGGGTTCACAAGATTCAGCAACAGTATTTGAGCTCTACCTTGACTGAATTTGGAATTTGTGGAGAAGGGGAAGAGAATGAGGAGCCTCGAGAACAGCCTGCCCAAAGGCACAGAGGTAGAAAGAACATAATGTGTTTGGGGAATGGACAGTCTGCACTTGAACCTGACTGGGGCCGGGGACTGGGCAGGAGATGGGGGAGGCTGGGTGATGTTGACTTGTCTTCTTCCTTCCATTTTTGAAAATAAATGTCCTCTCTTCCCAAGGAAGATCCTTCCATTTCTTCATTTTGCAAGGCACAATTTTTCCTTTCACAATGCATTGAGAAAATGCCTGAACATAGAGAAAGCATGGACATAGGAGGACATGCTATCTCTCTGCTTTCCAGAAAGGGAAACACAGTCATTGTGGGAAGCACAATAAAGCTGTTAAAAGTGCTTTCAATCTCTTACCAAAACCGAGAGAGACAAGTTATGGTTCTCTTCATTCTGGGGTTAGTACGAAAATGGGAAATTTGTCTTCAAGCGAGAAGATGAAAACATCACTAGCAAACCATCTCTGATCTTCTTCAGCTTTTACGAATCCTTTCAGTGACTCTATCCTAGACAATTGACATAATTTTTGCTCACAGAACCGCTATCGATGGTAGGGAACGTGCAGTCCCATGTCTCTACTGCTTGGTACCACCCACAGTTCCTGGAAGAGTGCCAAGTGCAGGTGAAGTACCTCAGTTTCCCCATTTGTAGGACAGGCATAGTGGTAGCCCCTACCTCGTGGCATTGTTGAGAGAATAAACTGAATTATTGGATGGAAATAAAGTTCCCAGAACAGAGCCTGGTATACTGTAAGCCCCTCCCTCCTTCATGTAAATCTAATCAATGAGATCTATTGATTGCCTGTAGGCTTTTTGTTTTGGTTTGGTTTTGTAATGGTCAACAGGAAAAGAGGTATTTGATGGGGGCAAAGGAGTCTTTCTCTTCCCCATACTCCTAAACGGAGATGACTTCTAAGGTCCGTCCTCCTGGAGTTATTATAACCATTATTGAACTTAAGAAAATCTCCTAACCAATCACCAAAATAACCCCCATGTCCCTTGGCTTGCTTCTTGATCCAGGACAAACACAAATACCCTTCAACACTGGCTTCTTTCTTCGTGGAAATCAGCCTATATAAACTTGAAACGGAACCAGCCACACCTTCTTGCTTCCTGCCCCCTTTCTCAGGGCCTCTGGAAGCATCCCACTGATTCTCAATCCTGGTCTCAGCATTAACCCCCTCCTGGCTGCTCTAAGTTGATATACCCCATTAGCTATGGTTCTATAAACCATAAAATGGCCAAGCTGGAAAGACCCTTAGATAACAATTTGTCACACTCGTCTCTTTCATTTTACAAAGGAAATGTACCAGGAAGGGGGGAGGGGCATGATTTTGCCAAGGCCACACATCGAGTTTATGGCAGAGCCATGCCTAGGGCCCCAAGGCTATGCACCTACAGCCCCACCTTGGTTCTTTGGGGCAGACCCCAGTGTTGATGGTAGTGTCAAAATGATTGGTCAGGCACGTCTCCTGGGTATAAATTAAAATGAAGTCATGAGAGCGGCCAAACATGACGGTGAACTATCCCACAGAGGCGTTTCAGTGCTCTCCGCTGGACCCAGCAGTGTGGTTATGCAGCCAGGGGAGGAGATAGCCTCATGGGCCATCTTGTTCTTCTTATGATGCCTCGTGCATGGTGGGCACTCATTTTGAACTGAGTTTCATATAGTTCTAAAGGGAAATATTCACTGCAGTGTGGGTGAGAATGTGTACTGAACCATGCATTGAAAACAGCCACAACAGCACATTCAAAATGAGGAAGGGAATCGAATGTCAGCCAGATGTTGAGGAAGACACATTCATGCCTTGAATCCCAGGGAAAGGGATGAGCACAGTTCAAGCCGATGCCAAGATTCCTCCACAGCACTGCCAAGGCTGATGAAAACTTAGGTTATCTGAAGTGTAAGCACTAATCACTGTCATGTGATTTGTTGGATTTTTGGTTTTGTTTGGGTGGGTTTTGTTTAGGCCTTTTTTTTTTTTTAAACCCAGTAGCCTCATCATCAGGGAAAACACCCTTCCACCCACCTACATTTAGCCCATCCCTGGGGTTTCTGAGTTTTAGCAAAGGACAATTTAGATAACATAAATGCAATTGCCGAGTATTAATAGTCATACCAACTCTTATGAGCAATAGGTGAAGGAGATTAAGAGTTACATTCTTCTAGTTATAAGATAAGTAAGTCATGAGATGAAAGTTGCAGTATAAGGAATATAGTCCATGATATAATGATATAGATCAATGGAACAGAATAGAGAGCCCAGAAATGGACCTTCAACTCTATGGTCAACTAATCTTCGACAAAGCAGGAAAGAATGTCCAATGGAAAAAAGACTGTCTCTTCAAAAAATGGTGTTGGGAAAACTGGACAGCCACACACAGAAGAATGAAACTGGGCCATTTCCTTACACCACACACAAAAATAGACTCCAAATGGATGAAAAACCTCAGTGTGAGACAGGAATCCATCAAAATCCTTGAGGAGAACACAGGCAGCAACCTCTTTGATCTCAGCTGCAGCAACTTCTTCCTAGAAATATCGCCAAAGGCAAGGGAAGCAAGGGCAAATATGAACTATTGGGACTTCATCAAGATCAAAAGCTTTTTCCCAGCAAAGGAAACAGTCAACAAAACCAAAAGACAACTGACAGAATGGGAGAAGATATTTGCAAACGACGTATTAGATAAAGGGCTAGTAACCAAAATCTCTAAAGAACTTATCAAAGTCAACACCCAAAGAACAAATAATCCAATCAAGAAATGGGCAGAAGACAGGAGCAGACATTTCTGCATAGAAGACATCCAAATACCCAACACACACATGAAAAAGTGCTCCACATCACTCGGCATCAGGGAAATACAAATCAAAACCACAGTGAGATACCGCCTCACACCAGTCAGAATGCCTAAAATTAACAAGTCAGGAAATGACAGATGTTGGCAAGGATGCAAAGGGGAACCCTCCTACACTGTTGGTGGGAATGCAAGCTGGTGCAACCACTCTGGAAAACAGCATGGAAGTTCCTCAAAAAATTGAAAATAGAGCTACCTTAAGACCCAGCAATTGCACTACTGGGTATTTAACCTGAAGATACAAGCGTAGTGATCCGAAGGGGCACATGCACCCGAATGTTCATAGCAGCAATGTCCACAATAGCCACAATATGGAAAGAGCCTAGATGTCCATTGGCAGATGAATGGATAAAGAAGTGGCATACACACACACACACACTGGAATACTATGGAGCCATCAAAACCCTCAAAATCTTGCCATTTGCAATGATGTGGATGGAACTAGAGGGTATTATGCTAAGCAAAATAAGTCAATCAGAGAAAGACAATTATCATATGATTTTTGTGATATGAGGAATTTAAGAAACAAGAGAGAGGATCACAGGGGAAGGGAGGGGAAAATGAAATAAGATGAAACCAGAGAGGGAGACAAACCATAAGAGACTCTTAATCTCAGGAAACAAACTGAGGGTTGCTGGAGGGGAGGGGAGTAGAGGAGATGGGATGGGTTGGGTGATAGATATTGGGGAGGGTAGGTGCTATGGTGAGCACTGTGTATTGTGTATGACTGATGGATCACAGACCTGTACCCTGAAACAAATAATACATTATATGTTAATAAAAAATGTTATGATAATGTGCTATGGTGACTGATGGTGAGTACACAAGTGTGCCGAGCGTGGAGTAGTGTATAGAGTTGTGGAGTCATTATGTTGTACACCTGAAACTAATATAACTGTGAGTCAACTCTCCTTCAGTAATACATTTTTAAAAATTGTGATCTGTCAGTGAAAAAGCAGCTACCCCTCAGTGTGTGTACATATTTGTGGGTTTCACATGAGACATGAATACAGACATCTACTTGATCATTTTCTTAAATAACAGCTTTATTGAGACAGAATTCACATATCATAAAGTTCATCCCTTTGAAGTGTATCATTCAGAGGTTTTGGAATATTCACAGAGTTACTCGGCTATCCACATTATCGAATTCGGGAACCTCTTATCCCTCCAGAGGGAAACCCTGACCCGTAGCAGTCACCCTTTACTTCTTCCTCCACCATCCGGCCACCCCTGGTGACTAACCTGCTTCCCATCTCTATGGACTTGACTATTCTGGATATTTCATACAAATGGAATCAGACAGTACATGGCCCCTCTGATTTCTGTGTCATGCCCCGGTAATGAACCCTTTCTATTAGCCTCTGAGCACTTTCGTCTAGGTCATCTTCTTGGCACCAAGCTAAGATGCCACTCGGCTCATGACAGGGGAGTTAGGAACATACCCAGAGTAATGAAGACCTGAAAAGTTGTTAGCATGAAGGTCATCTCTCCCCCAGTCTAGGGAGTGGTGGAATCTTGGTGCTGACCCCAGAGCAAGTGCTTACCGGACAGTATGGTATAGCCGAGGCCTTCCACATCTGTCCCTCATCCTGCTCACACTATTGGGCAAATCTAGCTGCTCAGAACCTTTGTCACCAAGAAGTACAGAGGAACACAACCCCAAGATATGGCTGATGGCCAAAGCATTCCATTCATCCTCATTAGCATTGACCATCCAGACAGTCCCTAATTTCACATCAAGATCTAAAGCCTCATTCTGCTTCTCCCTCTCTCTTTTTAGGCAGATTTTTTTCTTTGTCGTTGAGAACATTGGAGGATCAGAAAACCAGTGAACTGGCCCCATGCCATTGGCTCTATCTCAGTATTTCATACTGGTATGTATGCAACCTTTTCAGTTGCCCTTGTTCCATTCATAGGAAAGTAGAATCAAACCACCTACTTCAGTAGGATGTTTTGCTTCCCCTAGGTGTCTTGCTGTCCCAAGGATACAGCTGGCACGTACCACTATTTCCCCCTTCCGAACTGAATCCTGCTTGCTCTTATAGTAGCGTCATAGCCCCAGTTCTGCCAGCTAGAAGCCCTGTGGTTGCCTGGAACTCAGCCCTTTCCTCTGTACCCACCAAGGCGCCGGCTCTCAGACCTGTCCCCTTGACACCGTCCTTACTTTTCTCTGTGCCTCTAGTCCTGTCCCTTTCCACATCAGCCTCCACGCCGCGCTTGTATGAACGCTGGCAAACACTTTCAGCATGTCATGGTCACACCCACGAAGTGTCAAAGACCCCCCCCCCCGCCATTGCCTACCCTAGCGGCCAACTGGGAAGCTCAACCCACGGACTTAGTATGAGCTCCCACGAGCGGGTAATGCCCCCATCTGGTCTCTCTCTCTGCCTCTTCCCTGCTCCCACTTCTTAGAGCTCATGAACTTGTCACTACTACTAGCTTCCTCTACGCGAGCCCCTACACACATCCCCACCCCTCCACCCCCATACACTCACTCACACACACACACACTCTCACAGCACCCCTCACACACACACAATCTCACAACTGCCCCGCTCACACACACACCACCACTCACACGCACACACTCTCACAACACCCCCTCACCCACCCCCCACCCCCCGCACACCCCACATCCCCTCACACACACACTCCCTCCCCACTCACTCACACATACACACTCACAACAGCCCCTCACACACACTTACACACACTCACCCCCCCAGCCATGGGCTCAAGTTTTATGGTGTTTCCCCTACAAGAAAGCACAACCAACCCACTTCTGGGGGACCCCCTGCATGCCAGGCGCCACATTGTCCTCATCTTGCTTACCCCACACCATAAGCCTCTGGAAGCCAATGCTTTCTTCATCTAACAGAGGAAGCGACTGGCTTCAGAGAGGTCAAGGAAATTGCTGGAGTGCTGGAGCTGGCGTTGGAGCCTAGATCTACGGACCCCAGTGACCTTGAATCATCAGGTCACCGAAGACCAACAGTCCTAAGGTCACATGTCTCCTGGCATTCAAGGCTTTCCATAGGACAACGCATGAATCCCCAGTGCACCACATCTGCTCTAGCCATTTATCACCATTTATCTCAGATGCCTAGTCTTGGGTCCCTAACTAACAAAGAAGTTCCCTCAGGGCAGTGGCAAAGGCTTTACTCACCTTGGGGTCCCTCTCAGGGCCCAGAGCAGGGTGCAAAGGATTAGCTCTTGTGGAATAGGAAGGAATTGCTTAAGATGCAATCCAGGCAATAGCAAATTTTGTAGTAGCGTTTTGCAAAGACACGTTCTGTGATCTCTGATTACAAGCGGAGAGCAAAGCACTTCGGTGGAAACACTGAAAAAAAAAAAAAGCCCCAATTAAAACTTGGAGAGGAGGTAATAAAGAATGAAACCAAGTGTTGGTGGAGGGACAGAAGAAGAAACTGCTTATTAGTGCCCGTCTCCAGTGAGACAGCCTGAGGGGGAACGGAGGTGGAAGGAGGCTTTACCCTGAATGCCTTTTTTATACCTTTTGAGTTTTGAAACACGGAACTACCCGGACAATTTCAAAAGTCTGAAGATTAAACATTTTTTAAAAAAAGAAAAACCACAGCTGAGTGAGATATAGCGTGGTAATGGTTTTCGGCTCTTGTCCTGAGATGGTTTCATCTACTGCTCTGCAAAATGGAGCCCATTGTGCCTCATCTGGCTCTGGGTCTGAGGCTAGTACCCTAACGTGCAAGGTGTGCATCCCTAACTTTGCAGGGCACCGCCGTATCCAGCTGCTTCCCCTGATTTGTTTATCCTTCGGAGCTGGAGAGCCCAGAAGTCAGTGTGTGGTAGAAACACACAAATATGGGGGAGGAATCTGATTCAATAGCCAGTGAATCTGCAGGAAACTGGATTCCTCTCTTACCTCCAGAGGGCAGTACTAGCCCCAGGAGCTAGAGCTACCTGGGGACAGCTATTAATGTTTGCCTGGGCCAGAGCGGGAGAAGCCTCATGTTTGGGACAGCAGTTACTGGGAATATTCCAGAGAAAATGCATGAGTCATGGGGCTAACAGAGGAGGTGGAGCAGGAGAGCCAAGTCAAATTTTGTGCTCCCCTGGCCTGATGAAGCAATCAAAGGATATTCTTGGTTGAGAAAGACTGTGATAAATCAGTTAATGACTATAAAGGAACTGACATCATAAAATGATGCAAGATGCGTTTTGATCTCGGGGTCCACTCTGTTACCCCCGTGGGGGTAAATACAAGTTACTTGAACAGGGATTCAGGGCCCCCACCAAATCCTCTTTTTTCCCCCTCACCCCGCCAAGCCTTATATACCTGTAAGTTTTCTAAGTTCCCACAGTGCTGCTGCAACCAAGTTCAAGTCTGCAGCACTCTTTCACCTGTGTACTTACTCCTTATATCTGACTTGGCACAAATCTGAAGTCAGGGAAGAGAACCTAGTCATCATAGTCTGTCTCTAGACATCGTGATTCCCAGAAGATGAGTGATGTTCACATTCTGGAAACAGCCCAACTGCCTAGGGACTGGAAGCATGAATCAATGAGATCCAATGTGGGTTGAAGGACATGAGACTGAGGGATGATCATCTCCCGGGTTCAAGGTCTAAGTGAGTAGCTAGTGCTGTGGCCTTAATGACTCTGCCTGTTGTCTTTTTTAAAAAACTGTGGCACTTGAGTGGTTCAGTTGGTTAAGCTTCCCGTTCTTGATCTTGGGGTCATGAGATCCAGCCTTAGGTCCGGCTTTGTGCAGCGCGTGGAGTCTGCTTGAGATTCTCTCTCCCTTTCCATCCCCCAACCCCCACCCTGGCTCATGCTTTCTCTCTCTAAATAAATAAAATCTTTAAAAAATTGTGATAGGGGCACCTGGGTGGCTCTGTGGGTTAAACCTCTGCCTTCAGCCCAGGTCATGATCTCAGGGTCCTGGGATTGAGCCCCGCATCGGGCTCTCTGCTTGGCAGGGAGCCTGCTTCCCCCCCCCCCCCCGCCTGCCTCTCCGCTTACTTGTGATCGCTCTCTCTATCAAATAAATAAATAACATCTTTTTAAAAAATTTTTAAAAATCAAAAAATTGTAGTAAAATACATTTACCATAAAATTAATCCTCTTAACTATTTTAAGTGCATTGTTCAGTGATGTTAAATACATTGACGTTGCTGTGCAATCATCCAGCTCTGGAATTCTTTTCACCTTTTAAAGCTGAAACTCCACATCCATTCAACAGTTCCTATTCTCCCCTCCCCGCAGCTCCTGGCCACCACTGTTCTACTTTGTCTTTATGAATTTGACTGCTCTAAGTACCTCATATAAATGGAATCATAAAGCCTTTGTCTCTTTAATGCCTGGCTTATCTCACTTACCATAATGTCCTCATGGTACATCCATGTTCTAGCATAGTGCAAAATTTCTTTTTAAGTCTGAATAATATTCCATTGTATGGGCACACCATATCTTTTTATTCACTCACCCCCTGATGGTCACTTGGGTTGTTTCCACATTTTAGCTATTGTGAAAAAGTGCTCCTATGAACATGGATGTACAATATCTCTTCATGACATTGCTTTTGATTCTTTTGGGTATATACCAAAGTGGAATTGCTGGATCATATGGTAGTTCTATTTTTAATTTTGGGGGGAACCGCCATATTGTTGGCCACCATGGCCACACCATCTCATGTTCCTGCCTACCATGCACAAGGGTTGCAGTTTTTCCATATCCTCGCCAAAATTTGTTTTCTGGGTTTTTGTTTGTTTGTTTGTTTTTGTAGTAGTCATGCTAATGGATATAAAGTGGTATCTCATTGTGGTTTTGATTTTCATTTTTCTAATGATTAGTGATGTTGAGCATCTTTTCATGTACTTTTTGGCCATTTGTATGTCTTCTTTGGAGAAATGGCTAGTCAAGTCCTTTTCCCCCCCCCCCCCCCCCCCGTTTTTTATTATTAACATGTAATGTATTATTTGTCTTCAGGATACAGGTCTGTGATTCATCAGTCTTACACAATTCACAGCACTCACCATAGCACATATCCTCCCCAATGTCCATCACCCAGCAACCCATACCTTACTGCCCCCTCCCCTCCAGGAGCCCTCAGTTTGTTTTCCGAGATTAAGAGTCTCTTATGGTTTGTCTCCTTCTCTGGTTTCATCTTGTTTCATTTTTTCCCTCCCTTCCCCTATGATCCTCTGCCTTGTTTCTTAAATTCTGCATATCAGTGATATCATATGATAATTGTCTTTCTCTGATTGACTTATTTTGCTTAGCACAGTACCCTCTAGTTCCATCCATGTCATTGCAAATGACAAGATTTCCTTTTTTGATGGCTGCATAGTATTCCATCATATATATACATGTATATATATATATGCATATATATATATATATATACACAGACACACAGACACACACACACACACACACCACATCTTCTTTATCCATTCATCTGTTGATGGACATCTGGTCTCTTTCCATAGTTTGGCTATTGTGGACATTGCTGCTATAAACATTGGGGTGCAGGTGCCCCTTTGGATCACTGCATTTGTATCTTTGGGATAAATAACCAGGAGTGCAATTGTTGGTTGCCCCTTTTTGAGTAGACTCCATGCCAATGTGAGGCTTGAACGCACAACCCTGAGATCAAGAGTTGCACGTTCCACTGACTGAGGCAGCCAGGTGCCTCTTGCTTGTTTTTGAATGGCTTTGTTGTTGTTAAGTTTTAGGAGTTTTCTATATATTCTGGATATTAATCTCTTACCAGATACATGATTTACAAATATTTTCTCCCATCTTGGGGGCCACCTTTTTACTCTGCCGATCGTGTCTTTTGATGCACAATATTTTAAAACTTTCATGACATCCAATTTATCCATTTTTTGTTATTGTTACCAGTGTGTTTGGTGTCATATCCAAGAAGTCATTGCCAAATCCAATGTCATAAAGCTCTTGTCCTATGTTTTCTTCTAAGAGTTTTATTTTAGGTCTTACATTTAGGTCCTTGATCTGTTTTGAGTTAATTTTTATATATGCCCTGAGGTAAAGCCCAACTTCATTCTTTTGCAGGTGAATAATCAGTTTCCCAGGCCCATTTGTTGAAAATCTATTCTTTCCCCCATTTAATGGTTTTGGCGCTCTTGCCAAAAATAATTTGACCTTGTATGCAAGGGTGTATTTCTGAATTCCCTATTCTATTCAATCAGTCCATATGTCTGTCTTTATGCCAGTGCCACACTACTTTAATTACTATAGCTTTGTAATAGCTTTTAAAAATCAAGAAATGTGTCTTCCAGTTTTGTTTTTCTTTTCCAAGATTGTTTTGGATATTCAGGATCCCTTAAGATTCTGCTTATTGTCTTTTGCCATTGGCTATAGCAGTAAGAAATCTTGGCCACTCAAGAAGATGGAGGAGAGGGGCATCTGGGTGGCTCAATTGGTTAAAGCCTCTGCCTTCGGCTCAGGTCATGATTCCCACGGTTCTGAGATCGAGTCCCGCATCCGGCTCTCTGTTCAGCAGGGAGCCTGCTTCCCCCACCCCGCCCCCGCCGCCTGCCTCTCTGCCTACTTGTGATCTCTGTCTGTCAAATAAATAAATAAATCTTAAAAAAAAGAAGATGGAGGGAAAGCTTTGAGGGACAAAGGAGGCTTTCTGCCATCTGAAGGGGAAGAAGGACATATAGGTTGCCACTTTCTCTAAAACAGAATTTCTCAGGATGGGGCACTACGAATGCTCCTTGGGGAATTACAAACACCCCAAAACTGAGGATGTAACTGTGGGCCCATCTCAAGGATATATATATATTTTTTACTGGGAATAAAGTCCAAAACTATTTCAAATTCTCAAAAGATTCTGAGACCCACTGATAGTTAAGAACCACTGCCTTTGACTGCTTTGTCTTCTGGTGTTCCCCTCCTCTTCCTGCACTTGCTCCCCTCAGGAGCCCAAATCTGTGCTTCAGCCACACTTTGGAAGTATGGGAGAGGAGGACTGAGGAAATCTGGCTAAAACTGGGGGTTCTCTGTGTACCTCCAATTCCTTACACTTTCATCCACACCTCAGTGTTCCCCAGAGAAAACTGAATTAGGGAGTGTGGGGCTGGGGGCTTGTGGGGCTCATGCTTGGACAAGAAGTGAAGATAGTGTGCTCCTTGGGCTGGAGCAAAGAAAATGGTAGGACAAAAGTGTGGCCCTTACTGGTGATGTCCCAGTCAAAATTCTCTTGCGGGCCAACCAATCTCAAAATCTCATTCTGGAGGCAGTAAAGAATTAATCAGCTGATCCCTAGTGCTTTGTCCCAGGCAACATGGAACTTTAGGTCAGTGAAAACCCTCACATCCTGCACCTGAGTGGGAAAGACTTGGTGTCAGAGAGTCCTTTTTTCCTGGGGCTTTTTATGTATTTTATTTTTCAAAATTAAAAAAAGATTTACTTATTTATTTGAGAGAGAGAGGGTGAACAAGTGCACACATGAGTGGGGGAAGGGGCAGAAGGAGAAACTTTTCAAGCAGACTCCTGCCTGAACATGGAGCCCCACATGGGGCTCTGTGTCATGACCCATGAGATCATGACCTGAGTCAAAACCATGAGTCAGATGCTTAACTGACTAAGCCACCAGGCATCCCACCTGGTGCCCCTTAAATCAGGTTTTCACCATTCCCTTTTTGGTCCTCACAACAGCGGGGTTTCATATGAGGGCTGCACTTCATTTCCCCAAATCTGGTTAAAAATGTAGGTGCCTGAGACAAAATCAGCAAGGGTGGAGAATCTGACATTTCTAGAACACTCCACCCACTCCAGCAAAATACACATTTTTTTCAAGGGTACAAAGAACATCCACCAAAAGGGGCTATATCCTACTTTATAAAACAAACTTCAATGAATTTAAAAAGCATTGAAATCATACAGAATATGTTCTCTGATTACAATGGAATCAAACTAGAAATCAATAACAGAAGGATATAAGGAAAATCTCTAAATACTTGGAATCTCAACAACAGATTTCTAAGCAATCCAAGGGTTGAAGAGGAAGAGTCAAGGGAAATGAGAAAAGATTTTGAACTGAATGAAAATGAAGGTACAAGATACCAAAATTTGTGGGGTGCAGCTAAAGCAGTGTTGCGAAGGAAACGGATAGCATTATGCTTATGTAAGAAAAGAAGGAAGGTCTTAAATCAATAATCTAATCTTCCACCTCAAGAAACTACAAAAAGAAGAGCAAAATAAACCTAAAGTAAGCAGAAACCAGGAAATAATAAAGAGCAGAAAATGCAATTGAAAACAGAGAAAGAAAAGAAAAAGAAGAAAAAAAGGAATGAAATCCAAAAGCAGTTTCTTTGAAAATACCAATGAAAATGACAGACCTCTAGCAAGATTGCCAAGAAAAAGAAAGAAGACCTAAATGACTAATATCTGAAGGGAAATCGGGGATATCAGTGCAGACACTGCAGATATCAAAGCAATAACAAGGGCCAAAGGAAGAACACCACCAAGAATTCTGCACGTAATTTCGACAATTCAGATGAAATGTTCCAATTCCTTGAAAATCACAAACTATTAAGACTCAGTCAAGAACTAGATAACCCAAACAGTTCAATAATTATTAAAGAGATTGAATGAGTAATTCAACACTTTCCAAAGAAAAGCATGGGCCCAGATGGCTTCACTGGTGAATTTTACCAAACATTGAAAAGAATAACACCAGTTCTACATAATTTCTTTCAGAAAATAGAAGAGAAAGGAGTACTTCTCAACTTATTTTATGAGGCCAGAATCAGCCTGACGCCAAAACCAGACAAAGATGGTCCAAACATCAATCAAAGTACAGACCAATATCCCTTGTGCATATATAGACTCAAAAATCCTCAACGATGTATTGCCAAATAGAACTTGGCAACATATAAAAAGAATAATATGCCACAACCAAGTGGGGTTATCCAATAATTAACGCCAGGCAGATTCTATATTTAAACATCAGGGGCGCCTGGGTGGCTCAGTCGGTTAAGGATCCAACTCTTGGTTTCAGCTCAGGTCATAATCGCAGGGTGGTGAGATTGAGCCCTGCGTCAGGCTCTGCTCTAAGCACAGAGTTGGCTTAAGATTCTTTCACCCTCTGCCCCCCGCCCCCCAGACTCTCTCAAAAAAAAAAAAGAAAAAGAAAAAGAAAATCAATGTAATCCACCATATTAACAGTCTAAAGAAGAAAACATAGATGGCTAGGTTCTAAGTGAATCAGCATCTTTGGGAACAGAAGCAAGAAATCTGAATTTTCACACCTCCCTGACCCCCAGTGTTTCTGGGGATGTTTTAAGATCTATAACCCTTCAGGATGAAGAATGCCTTTCTTAGCTTGACACGCAGTGCCCTTCATTAGCAGATCCCTGTTTACCACTCTGCCTTCATCTTTTCTCTCTTCGCTTTTAAAGCTGGGGAAATGGTCAGCAACTTGGAGTTACCACTACCTGCCAAACAAAGACCATGCTACCCCATCCCTCTGTTCCAGTCCCTTCTTTGGCCTTAGCCTAGACCAGCCTAGCTTTTGCCTTGCAAATTCCCATTATTTTTTCGTAATTTAACTTACATGTCACCTTCTCTGGGACCCCTTCCCTGACCTCCCAGGCTGGGGCAGTTGCACTTCTTGGGGATTCCATGGCCTCCTTGGGCTTTCCTCTCTCAGACCCTTGGTCAAACTGCATTGGGATTGTCTGCTACTTGTCCACCTTAGCCATCTCTCTCTCTCTCTCTTTTTTAATAAAAGATTTTATTTATTTATTTGAGAGGAGAGTATGAGAGAGCACAAGCAGGGGAAGCGGCAGAGGTAGAGAGAAAGAGGGAGAGGCAGGCTCCTGGCTGAGCAGAGAGCCCAATGTGGGGCTTGATCCCAGGACCCTAGGATCATGACCTGAACCAAAGTGCTGAGCCACCCAGGTGCCCCTTAGCCATCTCTTTAACCCAGGGTAGGGCCAACAGAGTAGATGCCCAACACTTAGCTCTTAAACAGCGGGGGGGGGGGGGGCAAGGGGTCCCTCCGACAACTGTAGGGGGAAGGGAATTAAGCAATGGGAACCTGTGGAAATCCCTCCAAGGCCAAGGGACTAACGACAGATAGACACCTGGAAACCCTCCTCCAGTAAGGAGCTCCATTGGGAATTTGTTCTGAGCCTCATTTCCCCAGTTGTACCTTAGTTTCGTGTGGTCCTTTTGCCTGATTGGAGGCAGCAATAAGCCTGGAGCAAGACTCCATATGACTGTTCACTGTCTGTTTTAAGTGAAGGGGGAGGTGAGGCTCAAGAGGTAAGTGTAAGCCGTTTAGCGAAACTGTGGCCTTAGAACAATGATTCTTAATGGAGGATTCTGATGCTCTGGAGTCATTTGCCAAAGTCTGGAGATCATTTCGATCTTTACACGGGGGTTGTGGGGAGGTGCGCTCCCAGCTGCTGGTGGGTAGAGGGCAAGGGTATAGTAAACATCCTGGAAGGCAAGGGGAAGTCTCCCTCCACCCACAAAGAATTATCCAGCCCCAGGTCAATAATTCTAGGTTGAGAAGCCCTAGATTAGGTTGAGAAACCCATGGGGCTCAGAATGCCTGGAATGTGAAAGAGATATCAAATTACTTGTCTGCCAAAAAGGCACATAGGCTATGTACCTTTGCCCCAGGAGGGAACTGAACAACCCTGGAGGTATGCAGTGGGTAGCTGGTCTCAGAATTTTTGAATAATTAGTAGGTAAAGGCCCCTATAAGAGTCCCATTCACAGACTGTTTACAAAGAAGTTTGATCAACCACCGTGGTTTGGAACCCCATCATGTTTCGTCTGGGTTGAGACATGATTAAGGAGTGGTCTTGCTTTGGCCTTGGTCCATCACAGTCACCAGTGGCCTTGTCTGATGTTGCTGTTTGTGGAATTGTTTCTGTTGGACAGAGCACCGGGGCCTCATGATGAGTGCAGGGCCAGCAGCTCGCCACGCCTAACTGATTTCACCAGGACAGCTCCTGGCTGGTGGCAGATGCTTTTCTCTTTCTCAGTATGTTACAGTGTATTCTAATCTATATATTATGTTAAACATATCTCACACACACATATATGTGTATATTTTTACTTATTTATTCTATTTGACAGATAGATCACAAGTAGTCAGAGAGGCAGACAGAGAGAGAGAGGAGGGAGCAGGCTCCCTGCTGAGTAGAGAGCCCGATGCGGGGCTCGATCCCAGGACCCTGAGATCATGACCTGAGCCGAAGGCAGAGGCTTTAACCCACTGAGCCACCCAGGCGCCCCTGTATGTGTATATTTATCCATAGTCCCATACCGGGCCCTGCTTTTCATTTAGTGGTTTTCTTTTTTTTTTCTTTTTGAAGATTTTATTTATTTATTTGAGAGAATGAGAGAGAGAGCAAGAGCAGGGGGAGGGGCAGAGGGAGAAGAAGGCTTCCTGCTGAGCAGGGAGCCCAGTGGGGGGCTCGATCCCCGGACTCTGGGATCATGACCTAAGCCAAAGGCAGATGCTTAACCGACTGACCCTCAGAGGCATCACTCATTTATTGGTTTTCTTTGCATAAAGACCTTAAGCCTACTATGTGGTTACTGAGCTTGCCTTCTGGAATATCTGCCAAGTCTGTGCCTTCATGAGCCCACCCCCACCATCCTTCTCAGCTCTGTCCTCACCCCATGGTCTTCTTTCTCCCTTCCAGCTTGCTCACCTGTCTTTATCTCCACATGCATCAAGAGTGGTTTCCTACTTGAGATTCACTGTGAGAACAACACAGCCTGTGGTCCTTCCGGGGGCGGGGGCCAGAGGGAAGGATTGCATTTTGGCAGCTGAGGGGACCTAGCTGGTCCCTACCCCACATGGGAGAAAGGAGGCCCTACCCTAAAGGAAGGAGGCAGTTCTGGTTCAGCGCATGAGGGGAGGGGTAGGCATCCTAAAATGGTACCATTCAGATTTGAGGCCACCTAGGTTTCTGGTTGAATGTTGGGGGACATCCAGGTTGATGGAACAAGAGGCGTGAAGCCAAACTTGTGACCAAATTGGGGTCCACATCGTCCCATGACTTTAGCTGATCTCCATCTTACAGATTGTCACCAGGGAAAGGGGAGCCCAACAGCTGTGGGTGAGTGTGTACTGGGTGGGGATCCACATTGTCCCATGACTTTAGCTGATCTCCATCTTACAGATTGTCACCAGGGAAATGGGAGCCCAACAGCTGTGGGTGGGTGTGTGCTGGTTGACTCCCAAGGATGGAGGGACTGTCTGGAGAACTGTCCTTTGGATGATTCCTCTAGAAGCCTTCCCTGACCCCTCCATTGGATGAAGTCTGCCCTATCACCTTCTCTTTCAAGGCAGTTCTTTGGGACCAGACAAGACCTGGGTTCCTAACCTGGTTATGGTTAGGCCATATGGTTATGGCCAAGCCCCTTGGCCTCTCTGAAGCTGGTTCTACACCTTTAAAGAGAGGCTAAAAAATAGCACCCTTTTTGTGAGATTTGTTGTGAAAGTGAGAGAAAATGCATGCATAGTTCCTGGCACACAGTAGGTACTTAAAACATGGTAGCCCCATTGTCGTCACCATTGCCATCATCATCATCAACCTGCTGGCTCTGCTATGCTCAACCGAACTCTCAGCAGTTAATAAAGGGGGGGGGGAGTGAGGAATGTGCCTTGAGCAAGACAAGTTGTCCGCAAAGACCATGAAAGGAAGACTTCTCTCCCTTCTTACTCATATGCTCTGCTCCCTTCTTCCCTCAGCCGACAGCTGGCCTAGTCTCCTCTCATTAAAATCTACTCTAGCTATGATTAAGGTTGTAACAGGGAGTCTGATCTTAAGCCAAAGGAATGAAACTCTAAGGGGGAAGTAAGTACCAACCAGTAAATGGCAAAGATCTGGATGGGGAAGACCCACCTCAGTGCCCCCCTAATCCTAGCCTACTCTACACACATGAGAAAAGTGAGTTTGGGTCAGGAAGCGTTCTTCATGAAGTAACATGGTCCCAGTAGGACTCGGTCATTGCCAATGACATGTTGCCAGTGGGACTTCCAAGATTCCCTGCTAAGATTTCCCTGACCTTTGCTCCTCAGAATATCCTTAAAGAGTTAATGACCTGTAAGCAAATTCATAAATGCAGGCTGGTCTTTCAAAGACCTTTAAGGGGACCCCTTTTCTTACCTCAACTTGTAATTTGCCTAATTCATATTTTTGATTTAAAAAAAGCCCTAATGTATTCCTTAATCTGCTCTGTCCAGCTTCTGTCCCCTCTTTTTAATACATCCTAAGTCCCCCCCCAACCCCAACTCAGAATGTCACCATAGCCACAGGCCTTGTTCTTTCCCCCACAGGCCTGGGTTAGAGGTTCCTTGAAAACTTGGGAGGGGGGAGAGGCAACATCTATTTTAATAGAAACTACGTTTCATCACGGGTTTTCTATGCCACACACTGTATTTTGTCACTTTCTTCCCCCCAGTTTAAAAACATTTTTGCAATAAGTATAGAGTCACGGGGAGTTGTGAAGATAGTATAGAAAGTTCTCATGCATTCTTTGCGTAGTCTGCCCCGTTAGTTATATCTTAGTTACTATAATACAATATCAAAACCAGGAAACTGGCCCTGGGACCATGTGTGTTTGTATACAGCTCTCTGCCATTTCACCACGTGTGTAACTGCCACCACCATGACCAAGACGCAGAACTACAGTGTCACCACGAAATTGTCCCCTGAGCTACTCAGTACAGTCACACCCGCCCTCCATCCCTCACCCTGGGAAACGGGTCATCTGTTTTCCATTCTCTATCATTCCGTCACTGTGAAAATGTTACATAAATGGAATCATACAGTAGGTAGCTTTCCGCTCCCCACCCCAACAGCATAATGCCCTTGATCGCCTCCCAAGTCATTGCGTGTATTCATAGTTCGATTTGTTTTCTCATTTATGGGTAGTGCTGTGGTGTCTCGTGTAAGAACTCTCTCGGGGCACCTGGGTGGCTCAGTGGGTTAAGCCTCTGCCTTCAGCTCAGGTCATGGTCCCAGGGTCCTGGGATCGAGCCCCGCATCGGGCTCTCTGCTCAGCAGGGAGCCTGCTTCCCTTCCTCTCTCTCTCTCTGCCTGCCTCTGCCTACTTGTGATCTCTATCAAATAAATAAATAAAATCTTTAAAAAAAAAAAAAGAACCCTCTCAAGCCCTTGGTTCTGGAGTTTTTCTCCTGTGTGTTCTCACCTGCCACTCCGGACAATGGGAACAAATCCTCCCTTCCCTGAAGCTCCGCAGCCAATCCCCCCATATGTCCTGTTGATTCCACTTCTTAAGTGTGTCCAGACTCTTCCACTGGCCTCTGTCTTCCCCACCCCACATGGATGGAGGCTTCCATCTTCATCTCCCACCTGAATGACTGTAAGCAGCTTTCCAACTGTCTCCCCATTTCCACTCTTGGCTGCCCCACCAAAGCCAGTGCCAACCTGATTCTGTCCCCTGCCAAAGCCCTTCAGTGGTGCCTCGAAGTTCTTAGGCTGCAACCTAAATGCCTCTCTGGGGCCATGAGGTCTCGCCCACCCGGCCCCTCCTTGCCTATCTCCCAGAATGCATATATATTTTTAAAAGATTTTATTCATTTATTTGGAGAGAGAGAGAGAGTAGGAGCTGGGGGAGAGGCAGACGGAGAAACAGACTCCCTACTGAGCAGGGAGCCTGATGCAGGAGTCGATCCCAGGACTCTGGGATCATGACCTGAGCTGAGGCCAGACGCTTCATGGACTGAGCCCCCCAGATGCCCCCCCTCCAGAATTGATATTAAGCCTCTCTCTCTTGACTTCGCTCAGCTTCAAGCCCCAGCCTGCTTTGTGTTCGTTGAAAGTACCCCGCCACGTGGCCTCTGGGCTCCCCCTTGCCCTGTCCTCTGAGAGACAGCCCTTCTGGGCTTCAAATCTCGCCCATTCTTCGGGGTTTCACCTCCTCAGCCCTGAGCCCTGCCTTGACGAGGGACTTCCGCTCAGTCTCTTTCAAAGTATTCAGCATAACTGTAATGAACTCGTTCTTCATGAAATTCATTCACTCCTGTTGCGTCCACTGGTGGGACTGGAAGCTTCCAGAGAGCCCGGGGCTGTCTAGTTGACCCTTGGAGCTCCAGCGGCCGGACAAGTGTCTGCTGTCCGTGGCCACGCGATGGATTCTTGTCGAGCACAAGAATCAGGGGAAGCAGAACTGACTGGTCCTAAGTTACTGTGACTTTAAAAGACAGGGAGGGACTTCGGGAAGCTCTGTGGAGGAGGAGATTGCTGAGGGACACACGGACTCCGGACTCCGCTCCACTGGCTGGGCTGGCCGGCTGTTGAAGGGGCCCCACTGCAGCCTCGCCTGCCCCTTTCCTCCCTCTTCAAACCTTCCTTTACAGGGTGAGAGGCCCTGGGAAGGGAGAAGGTTTTTATGAGGTGCTAGGGACCCATTTTTGAGTCTTTTCTGTCTGCAGACTGTTGGCAGTTTGTACGGGACACTTGGATTTCAGGTTTGGCAGCCCTGACAGGAAAGCATGTGTGGATCTTTATGAAGTAGGGTGTGGCCTCATGGTGAGGGGGGCCTCTTTGAACCACCCCATCTAAAGGAGTCCCCCCCCCACGACCCCCTGCGACCCCCTGAGGCTGTAAGTTCCAGAAGGCACAGAGCCTGCCCTGTCTACCTCTGCTCTCCATGGCCCAACACAGAATGGGCACTTCATAAGTATTTATGGAGTGGGAAAATGGTTAATGAGCGAATGGATGAATGAACAAATGAATGGTGAGGCAGCTGCCAGGGAGGTCCCCGAGTTGCCTGGAAGCCAAGACTGGCTGGCCTGAGCCTTCTTACCTCCTGCCTCGGGCTTTCCCTGGGAGCTCTGGCCCCTCGTCCCAAACAGAAAGCAGCTTGAGGGCAGGAGCAGGGCCCCCCTCCCCCGGGGGCCTGTCACGGGGCCAGGCACGGAGGTGGGGTTCAGCATGGGCTTGCTTGCTCCAAAGTCCTCCCCGAAACCCCACCTCCTCTGACTCCCCCATTCGAACCTTCCCAGCCGCCGTGGAGCGCTCTGTTTTCCAAGTTGGCAACCTGCTAATGGGTGACCGAATCCAAGGATTTCAGTCTTCTCAGAGACCTGGTGGAGGTGGCCGTGGGGAGAAGGGGCCCCTGGGGAAAGCATTCAGGCTGGGGAAACGGGGGTGCCTGTGGTGGTTACCCCTCCCTCATCCTACCTTCCAGAAAGGCCCTGACTTATTCTCTTCAGTCTCTGAGTTTCTAAGGATGCTCTGGGCTTTCAGGGCCAGGGAAGAAGAAAAGTGCCCTCCCTACCCCACCCCCAGTGGTCACCACTGAAGAGAAGCAGGAAGAGGGGCCCAGGAAGGCCCTGGAGAGCCACCTGTGAGAGGCGTCCCGAGAGTGAGAGAGACCCAAACCCCAAACTGGTTTCTCTGTCTTTAAATAGGTCACTGAAAGCTCGGAGCCTAAAGGGAGGAAAGCCATCTCCCACCCGGGACAGCACCCCGCCAGGCCTGCTGTGACAGCAGCTCCCTCAGAAAGCGCGTTGGCTGGAAAGACATGGTGAGGCCTGGCCGAAGTTCCCTCAGGAGAGGCTCTGGTTGGGGCAGGGAAGAGTTACATTTTCTTTGTCTTAGTGTTTCCATTTGGACACCGTCCCTGCTTGTGGAAAGGCTCTGGCTCTGGAGTCTGGCCCCAGCTGTGCCACTGACTCACTCGCTGTGTGAGCCTTGGGTACGCCTCAGCCCTGTCTCCCTTCAGCGTTTGCACATGGAGAACCGGGAAGCCCCCTGCTCTGCCTGCCTCAGGAGCGCGGGGACATGTAAAGGTGGTAAGGAATAGCAAAGTTCTTGGGCAAAGGGAGACACTTTTCTCCTCTCCAGTCCTCTCTGGTCCCCAACTGGCAACTGGGCTGTTCCATGGGCCCTGCCTCTCTGTGCCATGATGTCTCTGAGTGAAACTATTCCCAGGGAAGGGAACTGTTGACATGGGACGGTGCCAAGGGCTCTTCAGTGTCTCAGCCAAAGACACGGCCAAGGCCTGTGTCCCACGGCGGGGCTGAGCCTTCCTTCTCCCCATTACAGCTGACTCCTGGCTTCAAAGAGTCTGCCATTATCAGCATGAGCAAGCACTTTCCAAGCACCTGTGGGGGCAGGGACTTGGGCTAAGCCCTGGGAATACGGGAAAACGTCAGACTGCCTCCAGACATAGTCTCTTCCTCTGACTGGAAGGAATACAGACAGGGAAGGAGGGAGACAAGGAGAAAGACTTTCTTTGGTGTACTGCTTTACAATTTATCATGTGTTTTCACTTTTTCAGTTACTCTTTAAAATTTGTTTACAGAGGATGAGATGAAATCTCAGAGAGGCCAAGCAATTTGTCTGAAGTCACAAAGCCTAGGAAGACCAGACCTCAGGGTAACCTGACTTTAAATTCAAGACAATTTCTTCTTGTTGCCCTTCTGTGATCACCAGGAAACCCCTGCTGAGGTAGGTAGGAAGTGCAGATACCATCAGTGCCTTTGCTACCCACTAGCACCCCAAGAGAAGAGGAGAAACAGTGGAACAGAGAGGTCTTTTCTTTTCTTTTTTTAAAATAAATTTTGGAGATTTTTAAAAAGAAGATTTTATTTATTTATTTGAGAGAGAGAGTGAGCACATAAGCAGAGGGAGGAGCAGAGGCAGAGGGAGAAGCAGGCTCCCTACTGAGCAGGGAGCCCGATGCGGGACTCTATCCCAGGACCCTGGGATCGTGACCTAAGCGTAAGGCAGATGCCCAACTGACTGAGACACCCAGGTGCCCCAGGTCTTTTCTTTTGGAGCTAAAATTTTTATTTTGCCCTAGGTTCCTATGCAGTTGTAAGAAACAGCACAGAGAGAGAAGTACCCTTTATCCAGGTTTTCCTAATGGTGGCATCTTGCAAAACTATAGCCCACAGTCACAGCCAGGGTGTGGACATCAGTATGGCCAAGGGACAGAGCATCTCCATTGCCGCATGGATCGCTCCAGTTGCATTTTTACAGTCACACCCACTTCCCTCCCACCTCATCCCTCCTCCTCAACCCTGGCGACCGCTAATCTGATCTCCATCCTTCTAATTTTGTCATTTCAAGATTATCTGAGCAAAATCAGAGCATGTAACCTTTGGCTTTTTTCACTCACGTGAGTTCTCTGGGAGTTCATCTGGGCTGTTGAATGGGTCAAGACTTGATTCCTTTTTGCTGCTGAGTGGTTTTCTGTGGTATGGACATAGCACAGGTTTGCTGAACCTGTGGGAGGACATCTGGGCCCATTCTGGCTTTTGGCTATTATGAATAAAGCTGCTGCAAACATTTGCGGACAGATGTTTGTGTGGACATAGGTTTTCGTTTCTCTGGGATGTGTGCCCAAGAGTAGAACTGCTGGATCATATGAGACTGAAGCCATCAGCTTCAGTCATCCCAATGGTCCCGACTGCCTGAGGTATGAGGTGCTGAGAGGGATGGATAGAGAGGCAGGTTGGAGGCCCCCACACATGGTCTGGACCTTCCTCAGCTGGATCATGCCG